>JAESUZ010004660.1:1832500-1985373 GCA_017311185.1 Proteles cristata cristata
CGAGGACCTCGGGTGAATGCCTGGCCCGGAGGACGGGCGCCTCCCTACTGGCAGGACTGGGCCAACCCCAATCTCTGTCCCTGCCATCCGGAACTGGGATGTGCTGCCAGCCTCCTCAGAGCCCGGAGGTAATGTAGGATTTCTTTGCTTCTGGCGTATAAAAAATGGGCACTCGGGATGTGGAGAGAGCCAAAAAGACACAGCTGGGCCTACAGACGTGAAATGAGGGGTCATGGGTCCCCCTCAAATGCAGGGAGCCTGTGCTTCCCAGTTCCTGGCCTTCGCGAGGATGGTCATATTCTTTGCCCCTTTTGTGAATTTCCCTGTGTCCTCGTCTGAGTGGGCTCTGCTCCTGGCAATGGAACCATCCCTAGGCGGGCTCTGAAGGCTCCTACGGTGTTTAAAACGTCAGGTGAGCAGCTGTGGGAGGGGCCGGGGGGGCGCATGGGAGCAGGGAGAAAAAATGAAGCTTTCCCATCATTTCCCTTCCTGCACGGCCATGTCTACGGGGGAGGCACATAGCACATCCTTAGGAAAAGCACATTCTTTTCTAGGGGACAATAAGAGTGTGTCTTGGGGCGGTCATTTTTGAAATGGATGTAGAAAAAACTGTGTGGCCGGCAAAGTCTGACTGCACTACCCAGGATTTGGGCCCCTGCCTCTCTGTGTCTTAGTGCTTGATTCCTTCCTCTTCCGCCAATGACTGGTATTGGGGGGGTCCAACAGTGTCTCCCCCAGTTCATGTCCACCAGAGCCCTAGAATGCAGCCTTCTTTGGAAACAGGGTTTTCGCAGATGGACTTAGTTAAGATGAGGTCATAGTGAATTGGGGTGGACCCTAAATCCAATGACAGGGGTCCTTGAGGAGAGGAGAGGACACACGTGGGAACAGCATCTGTGGAAAGAAGCCCACGTGTCGGTGGAGTGAGGTGGCAGCGACCCAGCGACAAGCCTGAAGACGCCCCGAGGACTGACGGGCATTGCGCGTGGGGGCCTGCGAGGGAGGCGGGGAACACATTCTCCGGCAAAGCCTCCAGAAGGAGCCACCCTGCCTTGACCTCAGACTTCTGACCGCCCCAAAGTGGGACAGAACAAATGCGCCAGTGTATGGTCCGTCGTTCTGGCAGCTCCTAGGAGGCTTGTACCGCAGGGAGAAGGGCCGAGGGCCTCCCGAGGGTGATGGCATTTGAGATGACCATCGAGGAAATGGCAGTTTTGCGCTAGCGCACGACTTGATAATGTTGGCTCTTCATGCTCTGGTGGGGACGGCTGTGCTGGAGTAGGTGGCACTGACATGCGAACGAGTAAGCTTGCCTGTCGTGATTAGCTTCCCTCACACTCGTGACAGAAGGGAACGTGTCTGCTGGCACCCACTTCCTGCCGGGCCGTGTGGCAGGTGCTTGTACATTTCAGCTTCCACTTACTTGTCACAACTGTCCCGAGAGAAATTATTACACCCACTTTACTGCTCAGGAAACCGAGGCCCGGAGAATGTGACCAACTGACTGATTAGAATTAGGGTTCTAATTCCAAACCTTCTCTTATGCACAAGCCATTTCCAACAAGTCATTCTGTCCTTAAGGCAAATCATTCATTTTAAATCAGGGAGGAGGTGGCACATTCAGAGGGTGCCCCGGAGTCCCAGGTGCAGAACTTGAAATAGGCCATGTGGGGGCGCCTGGGTGGCTTAGTCGGTTAAGCGTCCGACTTTCACTTAGGTCATGATCTCGTGGTTCGTGGGTTCGAGCCCCGCGTCGGGCTCTGTGCTGACTACCAGCTCAGAGCCTGGATCCTGTTTCAGGCTGTGACTCCCTCTCTCTCTGACCCTCCCCTGCTCACTCTTTCTCTCTCCTAGAAATAATAAATAAAAAAAAAATTTTTAAAAAAAATAAAAAAAAAAAGAAAGAAATAGGCCGTGTGCCTTGGAGATGCTCATGACCCCATGCAGTAGCGCTCCCAGCAGCTGGCCAAGGCTGCCTGGGTGATCTGACTGGCTGTCAAATGTCACCGGGTCCTGGGAGATGGTGATGGTAGCCTTCCTCAGGGAGGCAATAACAGGCCCTGGAGGGGGGTGGGGGTGCCTGGGAATGACACCATTTCTCCCTTGTACATCTCTTCTCTGCATGCCATGTCTTCCACACATTTGACTAATTTGATCCTTATAACTTCCCCAGGTGATGTGATTAGTCCCACTGGGGAAAAAAAATCAGTGAGGAAACAGAGGTTGAGAGCTTTCTCCAAGGTTGCACAGCTAAGATGTGATACTTCATGCCACTGATACTTACTTCATGCCAAATGATCTCTGTTTGTAGACCACCTTCTCTACCTCAACAAAACTCTGGGTGAGAATAAATCAGGGAACAAGAGAAAACGCTGCCGTGTGGCGGCCATTGCTCTTGGCTGCTCCCATTGTGTCCTCCTGGGACCCCTCCAGGGTCTGCATGGCCAGAGGTATGTGGCTGGCCAATCAGAGGACCCTATCTCTTTGGCAGCCATGACTGGGTCAGCAATGGCCACGTGACCAAGTTGGGCCAATCACAGGTCTTTAATTTTTGGTAGTAGCTGGGGGTAGGTGGGGTTGGCTCTTGTCAACCTAGACAGAAAAGCAGATCCTGGCACAAGAACTGCAGGAAGAATTGGGGGTGGGGGTGCGGTGGAAACCTCTATCCTGGATCCCTAAGTGCCAGAGGCCCACACTATTCCAAAACCCCCTTTTCTCGAGAGCTGGCTTGAGTTGAGTTTCTGAAAGAATTGCAGCTACTGCAGATATTCTCCGCTGGACTGGACCACATACTCCTGGATATTAGTTGAAATAGACTAACAGACCCCACAGTGAATAATGGCCCCAACAAAGGAGTTTGTTTTACATTTGTAACTAGTTCAAGGCAGTTCAGGGCAGGTTGGTGGTGGGGTAACAGTCACAGCTGTGTTTCCTTGCCATCATGGAGGACACGAGGCAGGGTCCAGCCCCACTTTAGTGTTTGGCTTCTGAAGTCACCCTGGCTGTGAGCATTAGCCTATGGAAAGAGGATCGCATGTGGGAGACCTTCACGGGCCAGGCCTGGGATTCACAGGTATCAAGGGGTGACATGGCCCCAGATGACTGCAAAGGAGTCTGGGAAATGTAGTTTGGCTGGTGCCCAGAAAAAAAAGAGTCCGGGCTTGGTCATCACCTCTCTGCTTCTGCCATAGTTGGTAAATATCTTCCAATCTTGTTACCAACCCCCCTCCAGCACCCCCTCACACACACACCCCTGCCCAGACACTCCACTCTTAATTAGTCCTGTTCTTTGCAGCCGGCCTCAGGGTCCCTAGAGAAGAGAGGGCCCACTGGTGGTGGGACCCAAGCAGAGGCACCCTGTTGGGAGCCCCATGAGGGGCAGTAGGAGGGAGGACGCAACCCACAGAGGCTGTGCTGTAGAGACATGCCAGCTGAGGGACATCGTGTAGGCCTTCACCGCCGGCCCCATGTCCCCTGAGCGTGGAACCCCCAGGGGAGGTGAGGCCTCTCCGCTCCTTGCTGCAGGTGCTCCAAGCAGGCTCTCCCCAGCGCCCTCCCACTCCAGAGCCTTGGCTGAGACAACAGCAGGCTTTGGGGGTCCCCAGGCCACCGGCAGAGAGTCGGGCTTTCCTTGCTCTTTCTGGCTCAGCATACAAAGTGCTAAGGTTGAGCCTCTGGGCCCTCACATGCCCCATCACCTACACCAGCTTCCGGAGCCCCTGGGAGAGTGTCCAGTGCTGGCCCTCCTCCCTCGGGGGACTGAGGGGGCCTCTGACTTTGCAGACACTCAACCTTATGTGCAGAGTCTGCTGTTCCTTCTCTGCCTCGGGGACTCCTTTCCTCCCCACCGCGCCCTTTCTAGCCAAAAGGGGAGACCGCCGCTCACCTTGGCACACGCCCCAGAACCCCACCATCACTGCCACACAAAGCAGATGGTTACAATCCAGACCTGAGCCCGGTAGGAAGCTCACCAGCAGGAAGCTGGCTGGTGGAGTTCTGGCTCAGGTCCACGCCTGGACGCATTCTGTTTTCAGCATCCTCCTGCTTGGTTAAATATCTGCAATATTAATTATCACAATTTATTAAACCTGGAGAAATAAAATCTTACTGAGCTCCCCTGGCTGCCGACCACCCGCCCCCCCACTCCACCAAAATGGACTATCTTATTTTGCTAACTGCTCAAACATAGAACTCCAACTGAAAAAAATTGTCCCCACGGCTCATATTTTTCATCATTTGGTCATTAAATAGTGATGGATATAAACCTATAAAGAACCTAAACTGAACCTTTTAACAATCCATGAGCAATACTATCATTTCTTTAATAGAACCTGCTGACCGTGCCTCGCACAGACGCCATTTGTCATTTTCAGCACGCAATAATCAATAAGTTGGCTAGAAAATAAATAATATAACAGTCACAATATATTATCTTTCAGACTGGCCTTATACTAACCATAAATTGGACCAAAATAGGAGGGAAACTTTTACATAAATGTTAAAAAGTTAGGAACATCACGATTGGGTCCAGTACATGTATTAGGCCATTGTCCGTCCTAATTTGCTTTCAGTTCTGTTGAGCTGGGCCATTGCTGCTGCCTCCTGCTGAGGCCAGGCAGGGGGGTTGTGATCAGAATGGTATGTGGGGGCCAGATGTGACAGAGTTCTGTCCTAGAGTTCATGCCAGGGACCCCAGCTCACGTAACTTCAAGGAGAAAATGCTGGATTGGTCACATACCCAACGCCAAGGCTGGGAGGTAGTTTGCTCAGATCTAAAAGGGGGCCGTGGCCCAGATTCAGCCTCAAGGACTTTTGTTCTGTGGGACAGAAATGCCACAAAAAGTCCAGGCCACCAGGTGGCATGGACGGAGAGCAGGTTCTAGGAGCAGCAAAGTAGCGGTCCCAACCACGGCGGTCTTCCTGGATTGGGCGACCCTTAGCTGCCCGCCCACAGTTCAGCTTGAGTGTGCTGGCCATCTGGAGCTGTTCTTCAATAGTAGTAGAGAACCCATCAGCCCAGGTCCCCGGTTCATTCGTTCATTTAACAAAAAGTCACTCAGAGTCTGTTTTAGATGTCCAGGCTGTGCAGCAGTGCAGCACAGACTAAAAACCCCTACTTCCTGGAGCTTATATGCCAGCCATGACTGTTCAACAGATGTGATAGGGGAATCTATGATCAGCCAGGAGGGAGGAGGTCACGGCCAGGAGCCCAGAGCTCAGAGGCGGCGTATTGCTGTGAGGAGGGTGACGGACTGCCTCCTGGTGACCTGGGACTTTGAGAGCTAAAACCAGGGTGGCCGCAGGTAAGGGTTGGAGCCGGAGCTCAAACTCACTTGGATCTAAGGCTTTCTTCCCCAAGGGGTATCTTCTCACCAAAACTGGCTGAGTTACTCCTGGGGCGCTCATGCAGCCATTTGAGACAGCAGCTGTCACTCAAAGTTCCAGTATGGCTGGGTTGGCAAAGACAAACTTAGATTATTTTGGCTTTTTTTTTTTTTTTTTGAAATAGAGACAGATTTTGAGCAGGGAAAGGGCAGAGAGAGAGGATCCGAAGCACTGTCAGTGTGGAGCCCAACCTGGGGCTCCATCTCACCAACCATGAGATCATGACCTGAGCTGAAATTAAGAGTCAGACGCTTAACCGACTGAGCCACCCAGGCACCCCTGTTTGGGCTTATTTGCACAGAATTTGGACTCCTACAGACTGAGGATCCAGTCCCAGCCCAGTCACTTGACAGCTGGGTGCCCTCAGTCAAACGACTCAACCTTCCCTAAGCTTCAGTTTCCTCGCCTAAAAATGGAGACAAATGTGCGTTTCTCAGCAAGGTCTTGGCGAAGATCATCACGCACATGACATAGCCCATGGTAGGTAACCCATAAGTGGTGGTGTTATTAATACATGAAGTATTTTATCCCAGGAGCTAATGGGAAGAACTGCTCCTAGAGGCAGCGTGGAGGTAAGAGCCAGCGCCGGCACATTTATTATGAATCAGCTGGCTATGTAGAGCCAAAAATACTCTCCGTGGGTAGCGTCCCTGTGACTGATATTAAAAATGACTGATTTAAGAGAAAGTGCTTCACCCCTGTTGCAAACTAAGAAGGTAGGGCTGGAGTATTCTCAGCCTTAAATGCTGCCAGTATTTCATCTTTGGGTAGTCATAAAGTTAAAGGTTAATAGGCTGTGCAAATGACAGAGTTTAAAGGGGAAGATGGAGAGGGGCTGAGGCTCTCTGGGGCGGCGGTGGGCATGTGGGAGACAGGTGGCCGCTCACCTGCAGGGACGAAATATGGAGGTGGGGGCTGGCTGGGCCCTTTCTGGCCTTTCTTGTTCCTGCTCCCACGTGGGGATTCTTACCTCAAGAGCTCTTTCTCCACAGAGGGATTTTTGTCCTGGCTGGACTTGAGGACATGTGGTCTTGGAGAGATGGCGGCTGTGCGGGGGTATGAAAGTCAATGCTTCATTCAGAGCCCTGAGGAAGCGGCTCTCGGTGGCCCAGGGAGAACACTGAAGGCTTCTGCTGGAAATGCATCGAGGCCCATTTTCACGCAGTTAACCCTGTGCTCAGAGCTCTGGGTCTCAAATTTGGGAGCACAGCACAATCACTGGGGAGCTTGGTGTTCGAATCCAGATTCCCAGGCGCCAGACCCACCCCCCACCACCAGAGGGGGGAGGGGCGGGACTCTGTATGTTAACAAATTCACACCCAGGGGCAGGGCATGGGTTCGCTTCTCTGGTCACCACCGTGGAGCCATGATATCACCTCTTTCTACACGTGATTTGGGCCAGCTCTGTCCTGGGCTCCCTCTGGGGACTGACAAGAAAGGGTAAATGTTGGGGCGCCTGGGTGGCTTAGTCGGTTAGGCGTCCGACTTTCGCTTGGGTCATGATCTCGCGGTTCGTGGGTTCGAGCCCCGCGTCGGGCTCTGTGCTGACTGCCAGCTCAGAGCCTGGAGCCTGTTTCATCTGTGACTCCCTCTCTCTCTGACCCTCCCCTGCTCGCGCTGTCTCTCTCTCTCCTAGAAATAAATAAAACATTTAAAAAAAAAAAAGAAAGAAAAAGAAAGGGTAAATGTGTGGAACTGTTCTGGCTGTAGGTACACACATAGGGCTCCCCACCATTCAAAGTCTGCCCGTGATCCGAAGTGTTAGATAAAGCAGGAGCCGAGCTACCCGCAGACACAAACTGACCTAGGGAGGAAACAAACGTTAAATCCGATTAAGCAGAACCCAGCTGTGGATGTCCCCTCAGGGAGAAGACTTTAATGGAGTTTCTTCCCACGCACCAAAAAATGTCTTCTCTCTGTAAGGAATTTAAGCGATTCCAACACACGCTTATTGTTGTATTTCCTTAGATCCTCACAAAAGCACCATAGGGTACTGGGCACGGGATCCACTTTAGGACAAAGAAACTGAGGCCCAGAAAGGTCAAGTGACTTGTCTAAGGTCCTTGGGTGGGCAGAAGAATGTCCCCGAAGGATGTCCACACCTTTTCCACCAAACCTGGACGTACATTACCTTCAGGGCAAATGAGACTTGGCAGATGTGATGAAGTTAAGGGTTTTGAGGTGGCGAGGGGGCGCCGGCTGATGGGGGTGTGACTCAGGTGCTCACAGGGGAAAGAGGGAGACAAGAGAGTCAGAGCGGCTCCAGGTGAGGACTCGCCCCTTCGTTGCTGGCTTTGAAGAAGGAGGCAGGGACCGAGAGCCTAAGAATATGGCCAGCCTCCAGTAGCTGGAAAATGCAAGGAGACAGATTCTCTCCTAGAGCTTCTGGAAGAAATTCAGCCCTGAAGACACCTTGATTTTATCCTGGTGAAACCCGTCTTGGATTTCTGACCCGCAAAAGTGTAAGATAATGAACTTGTGTTGTTTTAAGCCACTAAATTTGTGAGACCTTATAACAGCAGCCCTGAGAAATGAATACCGTCACATAGAAAGAAAAGAGGGGAATTGAACCCCAAGTCGCTGGCCCTGGGCAGGCTCCCTACACTGCTGAGGTCAGGGGGGTGGTATGCACCTGTAAGGGGAAATACTATGATTCCGGCTACTTTCTTTTTTTCTTTTAATTTTTTCTTAATGTTTATGTTTGAGAGAGAGAGACAGAGACAGAGACAGAGAGAGAGAGACAGAGCAGGAGTGGGGGAGGGGCAG
This sequence comes from Proteles cristata cristata, assembly GCA_017311185.1. Classification (NCBI taxonomy): domain Eukaryota; kingdom Metazoa; phylum Chordata; class Mammalia; order Carnivora; family Hyaenidae; genus Proteles; species Proteles cristata. The sequence continues at coordinate 1,840,652 of JAESUZ010004660.1, forward strand.
AGAGAGATGGAGACACAGAATCCCAAGCTGGCTCCAGGCTCTGAGCTGTCAGCACAGAGCCTGATGCAGGGCTTGAACCCATGAACTGTGAGATCATGACCTGAGCCAAAGTTGGACACTTAGCCAACTGAGCCACCCAGGCGCCCCTGTGATTGCTGCTATTTTCTTTCTGGGAGGCAGTCATAATAGCCACTGGATGGTAAACTATCGAACGATTGACATCATCTCCCTTCCTGTCCTCAGCCTGGCCTGAGTTCCCTGCTCGGCAGCCCAGCCTCCTCCCAGCCCCTGCCTAAGGGACTAGACTTGGGACACTCAGCCTTGCCCAAACTCCAGAGACGTGGGCTCTTCCCTCCTCCCCCAAGGTGAGTCTGATGGGGAGCCTCGTGGTGCAAGAGTCCAGAGAAGTCTGCTGCTTGCCCAGCTCCTGACCCTGTCCAGGCCGAGACAGTGAAGGCCCTCTGGCCCTGATAGGGGCCGGGGCCGGGCCCAGGGCAGAGCCTTCCAGGACAGTCCTGGGAAGGAGCTGCTTGCGATCAATCTTGCCAAAGTCTCCATGAATTTTAAATAATAACGGCTTTGCTCTTTCTCGCTCGCTCTCTGGGTGCGTCAGACTGCAGCTTTTACAAGATCATATTTCTTCACATTTTCATACAATTATTTTAAATGGACAAGATAATGTTGAAATTCTTATTTAAAATGTATGCAGGTAGAGAATGAGCCTTCCTGCTTTTTATATTTAACACCAGACGGAGCAATAGAAGGGAATTTTAACAACAGAATTGAAGTGAAAGTGTCTTATGCATTCGTGATGGACTATGGTTTTAAGCAGCTGGGTTTTTTTGATGAATAAATAATTGCACCCAAAATAGATAGTTTGGCCATTGTTAATCTCATTTTAGACTGTGCACAGTGTATTGATTCTTAAGTACAAGAATTTTTGTGAGTTTCACCAAAGGGCGATTTTCTTAATTAAAATGTAAGTTAAAGGGAAAAAAAGTCTCAGGAGTCTTGTCAGAGACAGAGGGGCAGGAGGCCTGATTACTTCTAGAATGAACCCTTTCCAGACTAATGCCCCCAGAGATATTTCATGCTGCCAGCTCACCTCCAGAGCAGCCAGTGAGATTAGCAGAGGCCAAGCCAGAACAGAGCAACGAGAGAGCACGACAGGGGGGTGGGGGAGGGGGGGGAAGAGGGTCTGGGTGGCCAGCACCCTCCTGCTTGGTCTCCATCTGCATGACCCCTCCCCCTCCCCCACTCTCATGAGTATCTCTTACACAAACGTTGAGGCAATTACCTTTTATTCTCTTCAATGCTTACTAGGATTTTATAAATCGAGAACATTATAAAGAAGAAAATTTAATAATCCTATTGCATAGGTAATACATATTGACCTTTATAAAATCAAGGGGGTAGGAATACTCGTAAAGTGCAAGTAGAAGAGAAAAGTAGCTAATATTTATAGAGCACTCATGTGGTTTTCAATATACAAAAACTGTGTAGGACAGACGCGGCATTATCCCTGCTTATGGATGAAGACATAGATGCTCAGGGACTGGGAGTGACATGGTCAAGGTTGCCCAGGTAAGAAGGGGCAGTCCCGGGTTTCAAACCCAGCAACCTGTCTCTCGTGCCGATTAGTATAGCCATTTTGTGCCACCGTAGTGTAAGTGAAAGGTTATAAAGAAAAAGCAAAAGCCACTTGTTTTCTGCAGCCTCTCCCACTAAGGAAATCACCGTCAACAGTTTCTGATAATTTCTTCCAGAAAAAGGTAAACGTTTGCAACAGCACCATGTTCTGCTTACAGATGTCAGAAATGTGAAGCTGTGGGCACATTTTCTCATTGGTAAAATGGTAGGTGTGTTTGAAGCCCCACATCGACCCCCAGCTTCCTTGGGGCTGCTCTTCTCCTGCTTCATCTGCTGCGATTCTGGGTCTACCTTTATGCAGTGGAGACCCATTGCTGTGGGGAGCAGCGCAGTGAGACATAGGGGCTCTTCAAGCACCAAAGCACATCACCCCAACACAGAGGGTCAGGGGTGAGGGTGTCCTGCAGTCACTGGGAAGGCTCCAGAAAAAGACTGGATTTGGACTCTGCCTGGGAATTAATCCTTCTAGACAGAGTAGCAAAAGCATGGGTCAGAAATAAACGTGGTGCTGAGGGACAAAGTCATTCTGGAAGGTTCTTTCCATCAGCCTTGAGTGTAGTATCCATGCCACATTTACCTGCCACCTGGGAGACTGACGCTGTCACCTCCCAGCAAGCCCAGCTCAGGTGCCAGGGTTTTCCATCATCATGAATTGGTTGGTGGTCATTTAGGGGCTAGCGGTATGACAAAGACAGAGTTTGAAATCCTGGGATTGGAGTGTCTGGCTGGCTCAGTTGGTAGAGCATGTGACTCTCCATCTTGGGGTCATGCGTTTGAGTCCCACATTGGGTGTAGAGATTACTTAAAAAGAAAATGAAATCCTGGGGTATCGCTCAACCACACTCAGAGAAGGGCACAGAAACGTGGCTTTGGAGGGCAGAGAAGGGTCCATCCTGGATCCGGCATCCCCTGCCCCCTCCTCCCCAGGGAACACACTGTAGGTAGGACCCATCACTGGCCGCTAGGGAGAGGGTTGCACATGCATGTGGTGCAATTCCTCTGTGACGACAAATGACCACAGGTCCTTTGGGAGGCCAGCCAGGCCTCATTGGGGCCATCTACTCATCACCATCCAACCACTAAAAACTCCATTTACCCTTATGGTAAACCATGATGCTTCTTTGGTTATCCTTTTGAATGCCAAGGCAATTTCACGTAACTTATTTGCTATCATGAAAGCCCTTGAAGAAACGGGGCACGTGCTCTGAATCCTACCTGATGTGTCACCTACCTCGAAGGGGTTGGGAGGGTTCCTTAGTACTGTAGCCATTTCTACTAGAGGTGCTCTCTCCAGGATCTACAATTCTGATAAAAATTTCGGGTGAATTGGAATAGTTATGGCTGTTTTTCTTTGATGGAGAATCAAACATGTGACTTGAGTGAATACTTACCTTTTATGACCCATCCCTGTTCATAAAGTATCTGGTTTATGTGCCAAGAAAAGTATAAACATATGGCACAGTATTGGTTTTTCAGTAACTTGGCTTAAGCCAAAGGGGGGGGAAATCCCATCCTGACACTATTTATGAAACAATTAATGTTGTCAACGGCCTTCCCACCTGCTGACTTACACACGGCCATCCAGACTATGATGACTCCGAAAAGTGTCAACAATTCCAATATGAACTGTTGAAGCAAATCCATTTGAAAGGACTTATTTCTACAACTTATAAAACGTGATGACAGATTGCTTTCCAGAGTTGCTTTACAGAATACAAAAGATGCCTTATTCTCCAGTAAAATTCCCTCACCATAAAGCTCGTATCAAGAGAAAGAGCAACCATGAGGTACCAAGCATTTCCACAAATAATATCTCACTGAATCCTAACAACAACCAGATGGGGCGGATATTATTATTGTTATTGGCCAGACTGTAGCTGAAGAAGGTAATTCTCACTGAGGTTAAATAACTTGTTCAAGGTCACATTGAGAGGCTGCACATGGATTTTTGGCTGAGTCACCCCGGGCTGCTGAAAGAGAATACCATTAACTGGGTAGGTCAGATAATAGAAACTTATTTCTTAGAGTTCCGGAGACTGGAAATTCCAGATCAAGGTGCCAGTGTGGTTGGGTTCTGGTGAGAGTCCTCTTCCTGGCTCAGCTGTGTTGTCATGTGGCAGAGATCTAGCTCTGGTCTCTTCCTCTCTATACAAGGTGCTAATTCCATCATGGGGGCTTCACCTTCATGACCTCACCAAACCTAATCCCCTCCCAAAGACCCCATGTCCTAATACCATCATACTGGGGGGTTATAGCTCTGACATGGATTTGGGGGGGGACACAAACATTCAGTCTATAGCAAATTCAAAATGACCTTCGGGATCTAAAGGACTGTGTGTCCCATAGTGGGTCACTTACAGGGGACTACATTGAACATCACCCCAATAAATTAGATTTTCTTTTTTTTAAATGTTTATTTATTTTTGAGAGAGAGGGAGAGAGAGAGAGACTGAGGTGAGCAGGTGCAAGGGCAGAGAAAGAGGAAGGCACAGAATCCGAAGCAGGCTCCGGACTCTGAGCTGTCAGCCCAGAGCTCAACACAGGGATCAAACCCATGAACTGTGAGATCATGACCTGAGCTGAAGTTAGACACTTAACTGAGCCACCCAGGCTCCATTTTTCAAAAGGCAAAATACCATGGAATGCTTTTGAAATCTGTTTGGCAGTTTCACATAAACATAATATATTAAACAGATTTTAAACATAGCCCTATCATGTGACCAAGCAATTCCATTCCGACGCATTTACATAACAAAAATGAACACATATGCCCACAAAGACTTGCACAAAAATGTGCATAGCATCCCTAACTGGGAACCACACAAATATGCTTCAACAGGTGAACAGGTAATCAGAGTGGTGCATCTATACACCAGTATACTAGTTAGCAACAAAAAGGGATGGATACTGATGCCAGCAACAATTGGGATCAAGCCCCAAAGCATTCAGCTGAGCTAAAGAAGCCAGACACAAGAGAGGAAATATTACAGGAGTCCATTTACGTATATGAAATCCTAGAATGGACAAAACGAATCTATACTGACAGAAAGCAGGTCAGTGGTTGCCTGAGGCTCCGGGAGGGAGGGTGATTGCAAAGAAGTGGCTAGGAACTTTCTGGGGAAATGGAAATGCTCTCTCTCTTAATGTGGTGTATGCATACACATGGGTGTATGCATTTGACAAAGTTAATTGAACCATGCACTTTCAATTGCTACATTTTTATGGCATGCAAATTATACTTCAATAATGCCTTTTTTTTTAAGTTTATGTATTTATTTTGAGAGAGAGCAAGCATGAGTGGGGAAGAGGCAGAGTGAGGGAGACAGAGAATCCCAAAGGTGGAACCTGACGTAGGGCTTGATCTCACAAAACTCGAGATCATGATCTGAGCCAAAATCAAGAGTTGGACGTCTAACTAACTGAGCCACCCAGGCACCCCTCAATAATGTTTTTATTTATTTACTTACTTATTTACTTATATTTATTTATTTTGGAAGAGAGAGACAGAGTGTGAGCAGGGGACAGGCAGAGAGAGAGGGAGACACAGAATCCAAAGCAGGCTCCAGGCTGTCAGCATAAAGCCCAACGCGGGTCTCCAACTCAAGAACCATAAGATCATGACCTGAACCCAAGTCGGACGCTTAACCGACTGAGCCACCCAGGTACCCCTCAATAATGTTTTCAACAAGGCGAGATGGTATGGCATATTGAAGAGATCACGCTCTCGAGGTGAGTGGACTTGACCCCACAATTCTCTGGACTCACCACATGACATAGGAACATGTTGTTTAACCCCTCAGAGCCCGGCTTCTGCATCCCTTAACACAGGTGCAAAGGCTGTGCTGGCGAGGGTTAGTTTAGGCTGCACCAAACAGAAACCTTAAGCAGATTCCCCAGAGAGGTTTACACACTTCTGTTTAGACCTGGCTGGCTAAAATCTCCCAGCATGGTCCTCCTCGCTGCAAGGAAGTCGTTCACTCCAGGCAGCCAAGTGCCCTCCTAAAACCCGGGTCTCTTCCCAGGAGGAGGGGAGGGAATGCTGGAGGAGGCACCCAGCAGCCTCTGCCCCAAGTAACTCTTCTTCCCCAATGTCCTGAGGATCCAAAGACATCCACATACGCTCTGTGGAGCTCAGAGCACACGACTACTGATATTAGTTATTATTTAGATATTATTGATTATTCCTTTTCTGAATGGAATGTGTTCTGCGCAAAAGCTGACATTTTAGAATTTCATTAGATAGCACCCTCACCGACTGCCTTTGCACAAGAACTTCAGGAGTCAGAGTTCTTGACAGGGTCATCCACTTGTCCAAGTCTAGGCCTCAAGTGCAATAATTATTAAAATAATAATAAATAGAATAATGATAACAACAGACATTAATGAGCTCATATTGTGTTCCAGGTGCTGTGTGCTAAGTGCTTTCTATTCATTTTCTTACTTGATTCTCTGCACACCACCTTGAACTTGGGCAGCAGACACATGCTGTGTTTGGGGCGCCCAGTGTGGGAACCCATACAGGGAGTCCCGTCACTGCATGGATCTTGGAAGTAGAGGAAGAAGCTCCCTTCTGCTATGGAAGCTGCTGAGAAACTTCCCTGTCATGTGACCTGGGCTTAACCAATCAGATGCTCCTGCTGGGACTTCCATCTTGGGAGGGAGAGGGGACAGTTGGTGGTTGTTCCCAGCAGAGGCGGGTGGTGGCGCTGGGGGAGACCCGTGCAGGCAGCCTCGAGAGCAGCAAAGCTCCCACTAGAAAGTGCTTCTGGCCACACTGTGTGCTCACAGCAGTCTAGACTCCTTTGGTTCCTGCTTTTTTCTGAGCCAGGTCCCCAGCCTTCCCCTCTCTTCTCAAATTGCCCCATCCCTTCCAAAGAATTTCTCTCTGCCAAATCGCACTGCTACCTCCCCTGGAGCCTGCCGTGGGCTGTACCTGATGGCGGTGGATGTCACCTCTGTAAGCAAGTACAAGACAGGCCTCTGGCTCCATACCTGAGGCCAGACTCTCAAAGTCGGCGTGGAAAAGGCTCCTTCACTTTCTATTCCCAGTCTCTCTCCCTTTCAGGGCTCCAAACCAGTTCACCTGGCTGGGAAGAAGGGGACAGACACCATGTTATTCCTTGCCTCTTTTCTCATTGCTCTTGACAGTTAAATAAGATGGAAATAAAACCAAATTCTTGCTCTTCCCCTGCCCAAAATGGAACACAACCACAACCAAAAAGCCCCAACTTCATCCACGTTAACTTACCAAAAAAAAAAAAAAAAAGACCATAAGGTCACCAGGTTTAAAAATGAACCAAATCCTGGGCACCCGGGTGGCTCAGACAGTGAAGCATCCAACTCTTGGTTTTGGCTCAGGTCATGATCTCACGGTTCGTGGGTTCAAGCCCCACGCTGGGCTCTGTGCTGACAGGCTCGCACTCTCTCTCTCTCTCTCTCTCTCTCCCTTTCTCTCTGCCCCTCCACCCCATGTCTCTCTCATTCTCAAAATAGCTAAATTTTTTTTAAAACTTTTAAAAAAAGTATACTTTAAAAATGAGCCAAATCCCAAATACAGTTGGGCGTTTACCGGGAACCACTATGCCTACCAAAATAAAAATAAATATTCTGCCCACATGTAACCACTGCTAATATTCGGATAGACCCTGCAGGGGAAGACACACCCCCATTCGAGTGAGCTGGCTGGTTTTGTCGGGGCACGGCCAGCTTAACTTATTCTTTACCATCAGCTCTGCCGCTAGGTGCATTCCCTATGTGCTATTATTTGCTCAGATAAACTTATTTGAATTTCTTTGACAATCATTTTGTCCTTAGATTTCAAAACAAATAGGAATCCACACCAACTCTTTATTTTTTTTTTTTCTGGAAAACTCACACTGATGCAAATTCCCAATAGAGACACAGAAGTATTTCTCCTCATCCTTACCAGCATTATCTTTCCCCTTAGGTTTGCTAATTTAACGGGTATTTAAAAGGTATTTCACTGATGTTTTCATTTGCGTTTATTTGACTGAGAGAGAATATGATCTTTTTGCTGTGTCTGTGACTTACCGATTACATTGTTGGCCTCTATTTCTGTATCAGTTAAATATTTTTGTGACGATGCGTAAATGCTTTTTAAACATTAAGGATATTAACTCTTTATCCTATTAAGGCCAGGAATTTTTCAGGGCTCCTGGGTGGTTCAGTCGGTTAAGTGTCTGACTTCGGCTCAGGTCATGATCTCACTGTTTGTGGGTTTGAACCCCGCATTGGGCTCTGTGCTGGCAGCTCAGAGCCTGGAGCCTGCTTCCGATTCTGTGTCTCCCTCTCTCTCTGGCCCTCCCCTGCTCACGCTCTGTCTCTCTCTGTCTCAAAAATAAATAAACACTATTAAAAATTTTTATTAAAAAAAAAAAAGGCCAGGAAGTTTTCTGATCCTTTTTCTATAGTCATAAGCATGTTGTGGTTGTATATTGACATCATATCTTTTCAGAAGGACTCAACTTCCAATTTGATAATCAAAATAAATGCAAAATTTCTGGGTTTGATATACAGACACTCGGTTTACAGAATCTCTTTCTTTCCTGAAGTAGGTACAGCCTTAATGGACCATGGTTTCTTCTTCATAAACTTAACTTCTGAACTAAAGGCGTTATTTATGAAAGGCACATAACTCAGATATATGTCCACACTGGTTCTCCTTTTTTTCAGAACTTTGTGCTTCTTTGTGGTTCCCATTTCCTCCCTCTCCCCTCCAATGGTCTTTGATCTCACCTAAACTCCTTGCTCCCTCACCTTTGTCTCTGCATTCACAGAATGTTCTCCTCAGGTGTCTGTTAAAAATCTGCTGGCACCAAGGACAGAGGTGACCCTTGGAGGCAGACTGACCTGGGTTCAAATCCTGAATTTGCTGCATATTTGCTGTCTGACCTCAGTCAAGGTGTCTGAGCCTCAGCTTCCTTGTCTGTAAAGAAAATTACTCCGAGCTTTAGGATCAAGGTCAAGTTCAGCACAGGGCCTGGCACACAGGAACTCAGCAGGCAGCTCTCATTATGATTGTGGCTTCCCAAGTTCATGTCCATCTCATTTTCTTTTCTTTATTTAAAAAATTTTTTTATGTTAACTTATTTTTGAAAGAGAGAGAGAGAGCGCATGCGCGAGGGAGTGAAGGGCAGAAAGAGAGGGAGACACAGAATCCGAAGCAGGCTCCAAGCTCTGAGCTGTCAGCACAGAGCCTGATGTGGGGCTCAAACTCGTGAACAGCGAGATCATGACCTGAGCCAAGGGTGGACGCTCAATGGACGGAAACACCCAGGCACCCAACCATCTCATTTTCAAGATCACCTATCCCATTGCTCTGCCCCAGACCTGTTACTCATTAGCTGGATAACTCAGCAGGACACCTGCTGGCACCATTCTTATACTATGCTATTAAAAGTGAAATTTTCTTGTATTATTTAATAATGATATTTTTTTTGCTATTTTTAAATAATGGAAAATGTGTGAACTGTGCCTTTCCTTATTGCCAGGTGCTCCATTACTGTAAATTGTAAAATAACATTTTAGTGAGTAATATTCCTTCTTCAGATCATACATCAAATATATGTCATCTTCATTGTTTAATTGATGCTTTATTCCCCCCATTAAGATACAAGGAGAAATAAATTTCACTTCCCCTCCTGTAGATGCAATTTCATTTCGATCACACGTGTCAGTGGGAGCAATAAAACATCAATTAAGCAATGAAATCGTGACAAATACATGGCATTTGATGTATAATTGCGCCCTCCAAGCTCATTTTCCCCAAGGCCAAGGCTTCCTGGACCATTTATGCTCCGTGTTTCACCCTCTGAAATCAAGCCTGAGCTTCCTACCCCTCTTCCCCCCAGGATGGGGATCTTGAATACATTCCACCCCGAGGGAGCTGAGCTAGTGGGGATCTTATAGTCACAGAGTCATGGGCTTGTTATTTAGATCAGGAAACTGAGTCTCAGGGAGATGAAAACCTTGCAAGTCCTGTGTGGGGTCCCCTCTACCCCCACCTCCGTGGATCAGAGCTGGGGTTGGAATTCAAGCCAGCTCGCTTTCTGCTGCACTGATTCATGACTGTGGGCAGGGTCAGCCCCCTTGGCAGCGGGAGGGAAACGGGATTAGAGAAAGCCCAGAAGCGTGGGCTTGTATCTCAGAGAAGGGAGGCTCCCTGGTAGATAGATGCAGGGGTGATGGGCACTCAGCTGAGTAGGCCCTGTCTCCACCCCAAGCCCCCCTGAGGCCGGCTGACATTCTGCAGCTGCGTGCGCGGATCCCCTAGGTGCTGGGTTCCATGCAGGCCTTGAACACCGAAGGTCCCGGGGTGGGGGGGCGGGGGGGCTAGCTCTCAGACATCCCCAGGACTGCCATAGGGCTGTGTGCAGTGGAGAACATGGGGATAGGGGGGATCCTCTCTGTTTGAGGGAGTAGAGGAGGGGAGGGACACATAATACAAAGTGAGTGCTCAGTAAAGACCGTTCAACGGATTAAAAATATTTGACACGGGATTGCTTCACCCCAAGGAGCCCAGAGCCCGCCTAAGGCCTTGGCAGGAAGCAACATCAAAGTGAATTTGTTCCCTGGCCCGTGGGCTGGGCGTGCAGAGCAGGTCAGCTCTGATGACCCCAAGAACGTTCAGTGTTTGGGCGCAGGGGGCTCTGCCACCTCCTGGACCCACCCCCTCCCCACGGTGGCCCCTGTGTTCAGGAAAGGCGGCCACAATTGGACGGATGGTGGGGACCGGCAGAGGGAACCGAGGGGTGTGAAATGGGCCGCGCCTGAAGTGCCGTTGAAGGAGATGTTTAACTTCCACTCCCTGTTTCTGAAGAGTAATTTTCTGCAGAGACATGAAGAATAATAGGAGGAACTTGGCTCATTTTGGCAAATAGCTCCAATTTTCCCACATCCTCGGCCCCCTGTATCACCTGCCCCCACCATCTATTTGGGCCGCTTAATGCTCTGGATTGGGACCTGATAGAGGCTGTTTGTTTGGCCCTGGCCTGGAGGCTAGACTTGTTTTCAGGACAGAAGCGGGGAGCAAAAAACAATCCGGACATCTAAATCACGGCCAGGACTCATTACATAAATGATATATTTACACAATTGATCCCTTTTCTACTGGGTAATTAATTCGGCATCGGAACTCTTAACGATTTAATTGTCATATGCTTACACGGAAACGGCTGCCACAAATTTGCCGAGACAAGGCCCGGCACTGAGGAGGTGGCCTTCTTTGGTCCTCAGAGTTGGGGGGGCGGTTCCCCACTGTTTCACTACTGCTGCGAAAATGGGGGCGAGCGAGCGGAGACCCCCAAAGGGCAAACACAGGAGGATCACGTCTGTCTCGGAGTGAGTCCTGCTGGACTGGGGTGCCTACGGGAAGGAGGGGCCCGGCGCAGAGGAAACTTAAATCCAGAAGCCACAGACGGGTCCTGCTTCCACGACAGTATAGGCCGGCCCTGGGGCTCCCGGAGCCGCTCTGCCCAAGGATAAGGCTGCTGCAAGTGAAGGCCGGCGACTTGTGTCCCCGCCAGGGTGGCCTTACCGAGGCTGCCTCCGGGGAGGCAGGAACGTGACAGACCAGCATCTCTGACTCTGACCGGGGCACTGGGGGGCGTAGCTGACCCCCCCGGGCTCCCCCACGGGGTCACAACGAGCCACCCAGTGCAGAACCTGGCCTGAAGCTGCACCTGACTCGGCTGCCTTGTCTTCCCTGCCCTGCCCTCCCCACCCCTACCCAGTCCCCCTTGGGAACGGCCAGAATCAAGCAAACCCTTACCTCAGGGTCCGCTCTGGGGGACCTCGATCTGGGGCGGCGGCTGCCCAGCTGGGTGACCTCGGCGGGCTTCTTGCCTCTCTGTGCCTCAGAGCCGTCGCCTGTGAAGGAGGCAACACAGTGCCCCGGAGCCTGCCTGCTGGCGCCAGCTGGAGTTTTCGGGGTGCGCCAGGAACCTTCCTCGAGGCACTTTCCACACGTCTCTCGTCTGACCCTCTCAGCGGCTCTAGGAGAAGATACTCCTGTTGGCCCTATTTTACAGATGGGTAACGGAGGCGCAGAGCAGTTAGGCACTTTGTCCCCCAGCTGGTAAGCGGCAGGGACCGGACGCAAGCCCGGGCAGTCCTGTGGCAGGGCACCCCCCTTCGCCCCGTTCTCATGCACAGCGCAGCCCGCCCGGCCGAGCCCTGCTCCACACGGGACCACGGACGCCGCGGGCGAAGTGCAGGGATGCTCACCCGGCCGTTCTCTCCACAGGCCCCAGGAAGAGAGGGGGGCCTGTCCAGGTCACGGGCACGGCCGCGTCACTACTGCCTGCGCACGCCTCACGGTCTTACAGGGAGGGGCGGAGCGTGCTTTCCCCCTCTCGCCCTCCCCACCCCCAACGGCCAAATCCGGAAGCTTCCCCTGCCTCAGGAGGCTCCTGCATAGCTCAAAGACCTCCCCAACACACACACACACACACACACACACACACACACACACACACCGCACACACACATAACACACGCACACACACACCACGCACATACATAACACATACAACACATGCACAACACACAACACACAACATGCGCGCACATAACACACATGCACTATGCACACACAACATGCACATGCATAACACAACACACACCACGCACATACATAACACAAATATAACACACACAGTGAACACACAACACGCACGCACTCATGCATGCATGCACAACACAGACACGTGCACACACCACACATGTACATAACACACAACACACATGCACAATGCACACACGCACACACACGACACATACCATGCACACCCACAACTCACACACACCACACACACCACATACACCACACACACACAGACACACACACACACACACCACTTCCTGGAGCAGGCATGTGGTCTTGTGCCCTTTGTGAAAGGTAAAGCACATGTGCAACTGGGGCACCTGCTGGGCTCAGTTGGTGGAAGACGTGACCCTTGATCTTGGGGTCGTGAGTTTGAGCCCCACGTTGGGTGTGGAGCCTACTTAAAAAAATAAAAAATAAAAAGTTTAAAAACACACACCGGTGCATCATAAGGGAGTAGCAGCTATGTCCTAATGTCACAACCAAGATTTGCTGGCAGAAAACACTCATGAGATGTCTGCAGCACCTGAGACCTCTCGGCTGGGCCAGCCAAGGAGACTTTGCTGGTTGCATCTGCTGAGACTGTCCCTGACCGTCCAAACCCAGGCTGACTGCTCAGCTCTGACATCCTAAGCTTACAGCTCCATACTTAGTCTCTACCTGCCAGGGTCACAGTGCAGCATAAATTTAAGAGTGTGGGCTCCAAGTCAGATAAGGTACATGAAGCACTTAGCATCACAACTGACTCCTCATCTATAAACACATGCTACAAATATCTGAGGGAGGTTTTTTTTTTAAGTCATGCACACTTTAGTAAGAATCGGCCAAACTCTTTTTCAAATTGACAGATGAGAATAAATTCTCAAGCTAGCCTAAGCAGAAAAGGGAAATTTAGTGTAAGGATCCACGGAGCCCAAAGATGGAAATGCAACCAGGTCTCAGGGAGTGAGTGCAACCAGAGACAAGGAAGTCATCAGGGATAGGAGCCAGCTTGTCTCTGCCGGGCAACTTCTTGCTTCTCTTTCTCCATCCCTACTTCCTTCACTTCATCATGCATGTGGCTAGAAAAGCATGTCCAAACACTTCCAATCAGTGGGCATGGCCATGTGTCACCAACATGGCTACGGGGAATGCAGGGCGGGGAGGGATAGGAAGGGGCGGTCTCCAGGCAAGGAGGTATCTCAATAACCTGACATCCATTTCATGCCGGGAGTGAGGGTATAAGGCCGTGGGCACAGGGGAAGGCAGCAGGGCTCTGGGGGGGGAAAAAATGCTGTGCTTGGAATTCGTGTGTCATTCCCACCCCTCCCAGCTTTGGGTTCTTGGTCAGGTTGATCAGCTCCTGTTTCCTCAGGTGTAATCTTGCAGATGGAAGAGGATTGAACGTGATAACATTCATTCAACGTGTGCCTACCCAGCGCCTGCCCCGGAATGGATACCCAGGACATTTTGATGAGAGGGTGACGGAGAAAAATGTCACTCTTGCTAAAGGGTTGAACCCTGATCGCTGGGCTTAATCTCTAGGTTTGACAATCTGGAAATCAAATCTGCAGTTAAAGTCAAATTACGTGGGAGGCTATACACTAGAATTATCAAACAAGAGAATTGTTCTGTACTGGTATTTTTACTGTTGGCCATTAAGAAGAACCGTATCGTTACCCTGCTTATTTTGTCAAAGTCTCAAATCTTGTTTATTTCATTGACTAGTTTGTCTCCCCCACCAGCACGTGAACCCTGGGTGATCGGATCCCTCTGTCCTATTCATCTCTGATGCCACAGAGCACAGGCTGACACCTGGCACTGAGAAAGTACTGAAGAAATAGTAGTCTTTTTAAAAATTCTTTCATTTATTTTAATGGATTTTTTCTGTTTTTTGTTTTTTTGAGAGAGTGAGCGAGGAAGCTGGGGAGGGGCAGAGAGAGAGGGAGACACAGAATTTGAAGCAGGTTCCAGGCTCTGAGCTGTCAGCACAGAGCCTGACAAGGGGCTTGAACTCACGGACCATGACATCATGACCTGAGCCGAAGTCAGATGCTTAACCACTGAGCCACCCAGGCGCCCCTCAAGAAATAGTAATCTTGCTGGAGTGTGTGCCCCCGACCCTGTGTAACTCCTGGTGGCTTCGGAATATCAGGTATTGATGTTGTAGTGACCCGGTCGGCAAAATAGAAACCAGGTGCAACCGGACACAGGAATATCCCAAATTACTACAGTTTTAGGACATTTATACATTTACATAATATAAAGACATATTATATTTACATAACACAGAACACAGCTGTAGTCAAGTTTTGAAATTATAGTTTATATGCACGTATATAGGAACGTACTATCAGGGCACTTCTGCTCAGCATTGTGTTTGAGACTCCAGAACTATTTTGTTGGTCTGGAATAAGTCAGGCCCAGAGAATTGTGGGTAGACCACTGATCACTTGATCTTGTTTTCTATCATTCTGATTGTGCTTCTCTACTCAACATATCTAAACCTAGATTCATTATCATCATTCTGTATCAATCACTATTTGCTTTTTAAAATTTTTTTAATGTTTATTTTTGAGAGAGAGAGAGAGACAGACAGTGTGAGTGGGTAGGGGCAGAGAGAGAGGAAGACACAGAATCCGAAGCAGGCTCCAGTCTCCCAGTGGTCAGCACAGAGCCCGACGCGGGGCTCAAACTCACGAACCGCAAGACCATGATCTGAGCTGAAGTTGGACGCTTAACCTACTGAGCCGGGCGCCCTAATCAATCATTATTTATTATGTAGTTGCCTGATGGAGCTTTGGTTTGGCTGAGAAACTACTTTAAGCTTAGTGTCCAATCGGATTTGGCCCCCCACCAGAGGTTTGGCTCTGGTCTGTTTAGTCTGGGGCCCACGCTAAAAGAATGGCAGCGGCCCCTGGGGAAATTCTCTTCACCTCTATGGCATAAGATGGGAGGACTCACCGTACAAGTACAAGTACATTTCAAGCCCCTGCTTGCAACATGCCTGAAGCAAGCCACCAGAATGGCAAGCCTGAACTCAAGGGACAGGCAAGTACTCGCATCAGCATGAGGCCAGAATAAATCCGGGGCCCCAGCTTGATCTCAGTGGAGGTGGAAGTGCCATGCTCCCATAGACAGGCCATTTTGAACAGCAATCTCATCTGCCCCCACCTCGAACCAGGTTTTCTTCTATGTTCCTTAGATGATGGCATTTCCTTGATTGTGAAGTAGATATGCTTTTGTATTTAATATTTCTGAAATTGAAGTAATGAACGACAATTATTGTGTATATTTGTTGTAATGATATCATGCTTTTTCTTTTACCTAAAAACCTTGTTACTAAATTGCTGACGTACTTTAAGATTGATAGTGTCTAAGAATCCTGGAAATTCAGTAATTTGTGACTGTCCTGCTGGACACTGCAATCTTAAGTGCGTTCAGCTCTTTTTTCTCCCTGACTTTGACTTGTAATTAGTTACCGGGTTCTAGGTCTCTGCCTTCTTGATGAATCTCAAATCGAGCCCTTCCTTCCATCCCCATGGCCATCGTCCTGTTTGGACCCTCAGAATCTCTCTCCTGAACTGTAGGCACAACACCTGCCTGGTCTCCCAGCCAGCAAACTCTGTTCCCACCCAGCCTCACTCTGATGAAAGATTAATCTTCATGAGATACAGCTCTAATCCTGCCATGCTCTTGCTCCAACACCTTCTCTGGCTCCCCACTGCCACAAGAGTATCTCAGCTCCCTAGCTGAGTGGAAGGATTCTCATAACTTGGACCCAGTCTGCCTTTACAGCTAACTCTCACGTCCACGGCCGCCCTGCTCACATGCACCGTGGATGGCTCCACACATTCCTCTATCTGCAGGTCTCTGGGTCTGAGCTCATGCTGTCCCCTCTCCCTGGAATGCCCTCTACCCCCTCCCACCCCTGCTTGTTGAAATCCCCACCACCTTTAAAGACCTGGTTTCCATACCACCTTCCTCTTCTCCCCTTCGCCACAAGAATTTCTAAGACCCCCAAACCATTGCATTAGAATTCACCTCCAGTTTCTGAAATGTCACCTGCTGATTTCTCTCTGTCTCATGCTGGCCCTCACCCTGTTCTGACTTGACTTTATTGCGAGTTGTGGCTCCTGTATGGTTCTTGCCCTAGATAGTAAGTTCCCAGAGGGCAGAGACCCCATCCTGATCAACCTTGTGCCCCTTTAAGGGGGTTGGACACACAACAGGGGCTTAATACACGTTTGCCGAGTTGAATTCAAGTTTTTCAGCATCCTAGACACCCCATGTGACAGAGAAACAACATACACCCCAGGGAGCGTCAGCGTGCAAATCACACACATCACAGTTTCTTGCATACTTCAGGGAAAACAGTTTATCTTCCCAATCATGACGACCCTCTTGGAGTTTTAGAAAATGCTGACACCATTCAGAGGGGAGTAGCTCCAGGGATAGAGTTGCTTTGGGACCTCCGATTTATGGAGAAAATTGAGGCAACTCACGTCCAGGGATGACTTCCTCCTGGCTGGCATTTCGGAGAGAATCAGCTTCGTCAAAGGTCAGTCGCGAACAGCGAGTGTGGGAATGGTCTTATTTTTCAATTGTGTCTAATCTGCAGGAGTTTCTCGGGGAAGTGAGGAAAGTACCCGGCAAAATCATGGCACTTTTGAGCCGGACCTGTGTAGTGCAGCCCTCCACTGTGAGGATGAAGAAACAGGGACACTTGCACATCGGAGAGATGACTCCGCCACACCCCCCAGGCGGTCAGTGACAACGAGGACCGACTAGGTCCAGGCTCTGCAGCTTCCCCCTGCAATGCACTTCCGATTTGTGTCCCCCCACCCCCGCCCAAATCCATCTGTCAAAGCCCTGACCCCCAAGGTGGTGGTCTCTGGAGGCAGGGTCTCGGGGAGGTGACAAGGTCATCAGGGACCAGAACCAGTGCCCTTAAAAGAGGCACAAAATGAGAGAGATTTCTCTTTCTGCCACGGGGAGATATGACAAGGAGACAGCTGTCTGTAAGCCAGGAAGAGGGTCTCACTAGGACCCGGCCATGCTGGCGCGGTGATCTCAAACTTCCAGGCTCCAGGACCATGAGAGATAAATGTTTAAGCCCCGCCCCAGCTGATGGTATTTTGGTTCTAGAAGCCTGCATGGATTCACACACCCTGTCACCTCCCTCCTGCCCTCCGCCCACACTCCCCACAGTTGTCAGCTTTCATATGCTGAGCAGGGATAGCCAGATGCCATGCGGATACTCCTCACTCACGACCTCATGGCAGCCTCACAGCCACCCAAGAAGCAGGCACTGCGGTGCCGTCACCCAGATGAGGAGCCCAAAGTGTCGGGGCAAGACATGGTTTGCCCAAATCCATACAGCTCAGAAGTAGCCAGGTTGGGATCAAAAGTAAGACCTGACTCGCTCTAGATTCTAAAGCACTCCCCTTCCCAAATGAATTCCCAATTCCTGACAGGCCCGTTAGAACTGCGACAAGAAGACAGAAGTTTTGGGGCGCCTGGGTGGCTCAGTTGGTGAAGCGTCCGACTTCGGCTCAGGTCACGATCTTGTGGTTTGTGGGTTCAAGTCCCACGTCGGGCTCTGTGCTGACAGCTAGCTCAGAGCCTGAAGCCTGCTTCAGATTCTGTGTCTCCCTCTCTCTCTGACCCTCCCCTGCTCACGCTGCCTCTCTCTCTTTCTCTCTCTCTCTCTCAGAAATAAATAAAACATTTTAAAAAATTTTTTAAAAAGACAGAAGTTTCTTTTGTGACATCAGGGGGAAACTCTGAGCCCTGGGTGAAGACATTTCGTTCAATCTCAGCAGCCTGGTGCTGACGTCTAATGAATGGTCAGGGAGGGTAAAGGATCAGCAAATTGCATGAGGAAGAGGAAGGCAAGTTGTCAACTTGTCTAAGACTTCATATTTTTGTTTTGTGTCCTGGGAGGGAGTAACAAATACCTCTGGCCACAGAGTAATGAGGAAGATGTGGAAGGTTGGGTGAGAAAGTGCTTTGCTGCTATTTTTTTCCACTTTTTTGAGAGAGAGAGAAAAAGTGGGGGAGAGGGAAAGAGGGAGAGATGATAGAGAGAGAGAAAGAGAGAGAGAGAGAGAGAGAGAATTTTAAGCATGCTCCATGCTCAGAGCACAGCCTGATTCAGGGTTTGCAGGCCCATGACCTTGGGGCCATGACCTGAGGTGAAATCAGGAGTCAGATGCTCAACCGACTGAGCCACCCAGGTGCCCCCAGAAGGGCTTTTTAAAATGCAGCACACATGAGGCCTGGCCGGGGTGCTCTGGAGAGCTCTGGGTGCACCAGGATCTCTGTGGTACCTCAACTCTGACCCTACCCGGGTCCTTACCTCCTGATTACTGTGGGCTGAACGGTGCCCCCCTCCACCACCCCAAATTCATATGTTGAAGCCCTAACCCTCAGTGTGATTGTATTTAGAGATGAGGCCTTTGGGAGGTGATTAAAATGGAGCCCTCATAACGGATGTGAGACCTCTCTCTGCCATGTGAGGACACAGCAAGAAGGCAGCCTTCTGCCAACCAGGAAGAGGGCTCTTGACCTTGACACTTTGACCTTGGCCTTCCCAGCTCTGTCCCTCCCTCCTCTGACAAATCCTTCAACTTATTCCAGCGACCTTTCCGGAACAGAAACGTGGGCACATCCTCTTGCGTCCGTTTGAAAAATCATTCCATCGTCCCCCGTGGCCTCCAGCGTCAAGAGGCTGCCCTCGGTTCCCGAAAGCAGGCAAGCAGAGGAGGTGGTAGAGTTAATTCATGAATAAGACAGATGTCCTTGTCTTCTGTAACCTAGCCGTCACCGTTGCTCTATTCTATCGGTTAGAATGAAGTTACTAGGCCCTGCCCACGCTCAGGGGGTGGAGGATCACTGGGGGGCTGTGAGTTGAGCTGCGTCCCTAAAAAGATATGTTGGAGTCCTAACTCCACGTACTTGTGAACGTGACCTTATTTGGAAATAAGGTCTTTGCAGATGTTAGATAGAAGTCACGTTAAACTAGATTATTATGTTGGGTTAGGCTGGGGCCTCAATCCCACGACTGGGGTCCTAATAAGAATGCCCTGGAAAGACCCAGGGACACGCGTAGAGGGAAGAATCGTCATGTAGAGACAGGCAGAAAGGGGAGTGAGAAAGCTACAGGCCAAGTACTCTGGG
Organism: Proteles cristata cristata; assembly: GCA_017311185.1. Lineage (NCBI taxonomy): Eukaryota > Metazoa > Chordata > Mammalia > Carnivora > Hyaenidae > Proteles > Proteles cristata. Next base: position 1,860,087 of record JAESUZ010004660.1, read on the forward strand.
ACTGCTAGATGCCACCGGACGCCAGGAGAGAGGCGTCCTTTCCTGGAACACATTCTTCTCTAGAACCTCACAGCAAGGTCCTGCCCACTCCCTGACTTCAGATGATAGCCTCTGGAACTATGAAAGACTAGACTGCTGTTATTTTAAGCTCCTAACTCTGTTGTACTTTGTTCCAGCAAACTAGCTGACGAATACACCGCTAGAAGTCTGCTGATCCCAGCTGACAGAAACGGCCGATTCCGGAGCCCGTGACTCACCTCCCTCCTCCCTCACCATGTGATTCGGTGGGTTTGGTGGAATCTTGTTGATTTTGATGCAGGAAGTCAAGGGCCACGCAAGGGAAACAGCTTGTCCGACCAGGTCCCAGCTTGCCCCTCGAGCCTTCTGTGCGCCCTCCCCGCCATGCGAAGCCCTTCTCCAACCTCTGTGGCCACATCCTGGCTGTTTCCTCTGCCTCTTTGTCCTTCTGTCTGCTCTACCCGATCACATCCTCATCAAGACTCATCAAGACACCTCCTCCAGGAAGCCTCCACTGGCCATTCTGAATTACAAAGCCCATCTAACCATACTCTCAGAATGTGTGCATTTCTTTTGGGCAGCACACCGTCCTCAAAAAAGCTGATCTTTTTTTTTTTTTTCTTAACTTACGGTTCTGTGGAGGTCCTCCATTTTGCTCAGAATAAAGACAAAATTCCTACCAAGGCCTCCAGAGTCCCATGGGCTCCACCCCAGCCTCCCCCACCTCTTCTGCAACGTTCCCTCCTGGCAGCTCCTTGAACACACCGGACACCCTCTGCCTTGAGCCCTAAAGCACTTCCTTCTGCCCAGACCACTCAGCCTAGCACACCTCCTCAGAGCTGTTGCTTAAACCTCACCTTCTTCTCATGCAGCCTCATCCTGATTGGATGCTACAATCCAAACTCAAACTCAGTGCCCTGTTCCCCTTTAAGTTTTGCCCGTAATATTTATCACCCCCTCACGTACTTTATCATTTACTCGCTCCCTCTGCTGGAATGTAAGCTTCCCAAGGGCAGGGAACTTTGTGTCGTTCACTGAGGCATCTCAAGTGCCCAGACCAGAGTCTGGCACATATGAGATGGTCAACATTTATTGGATACATTACGGTGATATTCTTTTTTTTTTTTTTTTTAAATTTCACACCTTTTTTAACTTTATTTTTTTTTATTTTTAAATTTTTTTAAATTTTTTTTAATTTATTTCTAGGAGAGAGAGAGCGCGTGAGCAGGGGAGGGTCAGAGAGAGAGGGAGTCACAGACTGAAACAGGCTCCAGGCTCTGAGCTGGCAGTCAGCACAGAGCCCGACACGGGGCTGGAACCCACGAACCGTGAGATCATGACCTGAGCGAAAGTCGGACGCTTAACCGACTAAGCCACCCAGGCGCCCCACATTACGGTGATATTCTTGATATCTAGCACGCCTTACTTCGGAAATCCCAGCCTGTCTCAGCAGGATATGAGAAACCAGACCAGAGTGTCTGGGTCCATAGTAGGGCTTAATGCCCTTCAGGGATAGCGGCCTCCCCCTGAGCAAGGGTACGGAGAGCACAACAGTTCTCGAAAGGCGGGACCCGGGAGTGCCGAAGACCCAGGGGTGGAGTCTAGTAGCTTGTGAAGCCTTTTCTGCAATGAGTATCTCTTTTTATTTTTAATTTTTAAAAATGTTGGGGTGCCTGGGTGGCTCAGTCGGTTGGGCGACTGACTTCGGCGCAGGTCATGATCTCACAGTTTGTGAGTTCGAGCCCCTCATCGGGCTCTGTGCTGACAGCTCGGATACTGGATCCTGCTTCAGATTCTGTGTTTATCTGCCCCTCCCCAACTCACACTCTGTCTCTCCCTGTCTCTCAAAAATAAATAAACATTTAAAAATATTTTTAAAGAAAAAATGTTTGTTTATTTTTGAGAGAGAGAGTGCAAGCAGGAAAGGGGCAGAGAGAGAAGGAGACACAGAATCTGATATGGGGCTTGAACTCACAAACCATGAGATCATGACCTGAGCTAAAGTCAGACGCTTAACCGACTGAGCCACCCAGGTGCCCCCCCCCTCCCCAATGAGTATCTTCTTTCAAGACATGATGGTTGCCTTACTTGACTAATAGAGTCCTTTGGGTGCATCCCATTGTATTTCAGATGGAGAGCATGGGACACAGAGAAGTTTAGAGTCTCATCAAAGATCAGAACACATTGGGACACCTGGATGGCTCAGTTGGTTAAGTGTCAGATTCCAGATTTTGACTCAGGTGGTAATCTCAGAGTTCGTGAGTTCAAGCCCTGCATCGGGCTCTGTGCTGACAGTGTGGAGCCTGCTTGGGATTCTCTCTCCCTTTCAATATAAATAATTTTTTTAAAAAGCATTTGTTTTTCCCTAATGAGAACATGTGAGAGATTCTTGTTTGAGGAGAAGGGGTTTTTTAAGGAGACAAGGGAACCAGGAAGAAAACAGGGGCCAGGGATGGGAGAGCTGGCTGCTCCTTGAGAGTAGAGTAAGAACTTCTTGGGGCAAAGCAACAATCCCTGGGGCATCTTTCCTTTGGAAGACTGTTAACTTTCTTGGAGAAACCCTGTAAGAACGGATTTCTGGCCCATTCTGGGCTTATCCTAAAAACTGAATAAAGAATAAGAACAATAAAGGGGCACCTGGGTGACTCAGTCAGTTAAGCATCCGACTTCTGCTTGGGTTATGATCTCACGCTTCGTGGGTTCGAGCCCCGCATCGGGCTCTGTGTGATAGCTCAGAGCCTGGAGCCTGCTTCACATTCTGTGTCTCCCTCTCTCTCTGTCCCTGTCCTGCTCGCACTCTATCTCTCTGTCTCTAAATAATAAATAAATGTTAAAATTTTTTAAAAAAGAGAATAAGTACAATAAGAACCACTGCTTACATAGCACTTCTTGTACACCTGTGTGGTCCTTATAACAACGCTCTGAGACCACCTTCTCTTTGTCACACCCTCTTTGCCTCAGTTTCCTCATCTGTCAAACAGGAATAATAACTGCACCTTTGTCACCAGGCTATAGTGCCTGGCAAGTACATAGTGGGGACCCAAGGACTGTTAGCAGACATCACCTCCATGTACTTATCACCCTAACTCTCAGGAAAGCGCTAGACCTTCGGCCACTGTGAGGAAATTCTACTTGACTCAGCATGCATCTCAGAGTCCCAATCAGGATCCAAGGGAGGGGTCTTGGACAGCATTTCTGGCAGGGTTGGAACAGATAAGGGAACTTTCCAGTAAGGAGGGCCAAAGCACATGCCGGCTGGGGCACAGTTCACCCAGAACCATAACTCTAGGCTATTATCCATTCTGCCTACAAATCAAGAATCTGCCGGTCAGAAGAGTTAAGTGCTAGTGTGGTCAGCGGGACCCATGCCCACACCGTGGGGTGAGTGCATGCCTGGGAGCTGTGCAGCCTTGGCTGAAGTTCTGAGCAGTCCCTCCCCACTGCATGGCTAAGCAGGTGGGCCGTCTCAGGAAACTGTTCCAAGGAGGACCCTTGGAGGAAAACAGGTGAAGTTTTGAGGATTAAGGAAATGCTCTCCTTGGGAGCTCACTACTTACTGACTTCTTTGTTTTTTTTCTTTAAAGTTTATTTACGGAATACTATATGGCAATGAGAAAGAATGAAATCTGGCCACGTGTAGCAACATGGATGGACCTTGAGGGTGTTATGCTGGGCGAAATAAGTCAGGCAGAGAAGGACAAATATCATATGTGTGCACGTATAGGAGGATTAGGAGGAACTTGATGGAGGACCAAGGGGGATAAGAAGGGGGGAAATGGTGGGGGAAAGGGAGAAAGGCAAACCATGAGAGACTCTTGAATGCTGACAAAAACTGAGGACTGATGGATGTGGGGGGGAGGGGGGATGGGCATGGGGGAGGGCACTTGTGGGGATGAGCACTGGGTGTTATATGGAAACCAACTTGACAATAAACTATTTGTAAAAAAAAAAATTATAAAGTTTATTTACTTATTTATTTTGAGGGAAAGTACGAGCAAAGGAGGGGCAGAGAGAGAGGGAGAGAGAAGACCCCAAAGAGCCTCTGTGCTGTCAGTGCAGATCCTGAGCCCAATGCTCACGAACCATGAGGTCACGGTTCAAACTAAGAGTTGGACCCTTAATGGAATGAGCCACCCAGGCACCCCTGCTTACTGACTGCTAAGTGTGCATATGTATAGCTGTGTTTTGTATGGTTGGAGGAGGGGGGAGGCAGGTGAGAACACCATCCTAAACACTCCTTTGCCAGGCCTCATTCTTTTTTGTAAAAGTGGGGTGCTAATCACTAGCATTCTCCAGGCCCCCTCTGCCCCTGTCCCACGAGGCTGCAGAGACCTGTTCTAAACAGCCCATCCACCTTTGCCCAGTCTGTGAAAGTCGCCTCTGGTAGTCCCATTTCTGGGGCTCCTTTAGGGGCTGTAAAACGTGTCATCAAAGGGCCCGAGGTTCTCATGAAACTTTTTGAAAAATGTTATTGGATATGATCAGACTACCGGAAGAACTATAATCAACTGGACAAATCCTCTGAAATCGGAAGTGTGAATTCATTCATTCACTCAGGCATTCAGGTCCTAACACAAGCGCTTACCGGCTCCCAGGAGGTCACATCATGCCTGCAGTCAGGATGGGCACCTCAGCGATCAGTTACTAGTAGGAACAGAAAAGGGGCCCTAAAACAGGGGCAGGAAAGGAGGGGAGGAGGGTGGGTGGAAGGTGAGACCTCTGCTTAAGCTGGCCAGGTAAAGATCAGGAGAGATCTGCAGGCGATTACACTGCTTCTTCAGGAATGGGGGTGTTCTCCAGCCTTGGCCCCAAAGGGTTAGACAGCAATGGCTTTTAAAACGCTTTTCCGGGGCGCCTGGGTGGCTTAGTCGGTTAAGCGTCCGACTTTCGCTTAGGTCATGATCTCGCGGTTTGTGGGTTCGAGCCCCGCGTCGGGCTCTCTGTGCTGACTGCCAGCTCAGAGCCTGGAGCCTATTTCAGAGTCTGTGACTCCCTCTCTCTCTGACCTTCCCCTGCTCACGCTGTCTCTCTCTCTCTCCTAGAAATAAATAAAAATATTAAAAAAAAAAAAAACAAAAACAAAACAACCGCTTTTGCTTTTCGCAGAGGCTGAGGTTTCTCCCGCCCAGCCTGCAGGCTTGGCTCAGAGGATGTCCCATAGAGGGCGCTCTTCGCCTGCCATTGAATGGAGTCCGGGCGCGAACAAGCAGAGGCCACACCCCTCGCCAGAGAGCGAGAGAAGAAGGGCTGCGTCCGCGCCAGCGGCCCCACATCCAAGAGTTTTCTGGAAGCAGAAGGGAAAGAAAGATTTACTCTCTGCAACCGGTTATTCAAGCCCAGCATTCCTGAAATTCAGAGTATGGGCCGAAAGTGCTGATGCCCAAGAAATGTCTCTTTCTGGTGAACACACACACACACACACACACACACACAAACACAGCAGCGCACCTGCGCGCCCCCTGGGAGGGAGACACCGGGAGAACTTGGTGTGCTTGGTGGCAAGAGGGAGCGAGGCTCCGGAAGCGGCGCCAGTGGGTGCGGGCCGGCTGTCCAGACTCTTCCTCTGCCAGCCTGGACCCCTTCCCATCCGGGTCTACTCTGCAAGCCGCGATCAGCCGGGAGCCCACTCCCCAGCCAGAACTTTTCAGCGACGTCTGCAGGCCGCTTCTTCGGTCCCCCGGGGTGATGAGCAGCTTTTCCTCTCGTCTCGGCTTCCACGCGTCAGAACTTTAGCCAACTTTGCACGCGTTCGCGTCTGATGAGGGAGCTCCCACAACACTCGCGAAGACACCCAGGGGCCCCTCTGTCCCAGCCGCCATCCAGTCGTGGCGCGCGAACAGCTTTTTCTGCAGCCGGCGAGAAAAGGTCTTCTGGGTGTCCAGCACCGACTGGGTGACCTTGACCCAGCCTCCTCTCCGGGAGCCCCATTCCATCTGCAAAACCCAAGTGTGAGACCCACCCCGCTTGAGTCTCAGAGCGGGGGCGGGGGAGGGGGACTGATTTCAAACTCAGATTTTGGAAGGCATGGCGTTTTGCATTCCATTAACGCTCTGTACAAACTCAAGGGAGTAATAATAATGAGAATAATGCTTGTTTATGGAAGTACCATTTACAATGCTTCCAGGTTCCCAAAGCAAAAACTGGGTTCACCGCAGCAGATGAACGTTTGCTGAAAGAAGCATTAAAGTGTGCCCATCGAGATTTGGTGGGGGAGGGTCCGAAGTAGAAAATAATACTACAAACCCAGTTCTCAACGGGTGACCAGAGGGGTTGCATCTGCCAATGCAGGACGGCCTTGACTTAGGCGGGGGATGGATCTAACGAAAAATAAGGCAATGGGGGAGGGAAGGGGCCATGAAAAGGCCTTGGGTGTATGGAAGCTCACAATGGATGGAGGGGAGGGATGCCCACTTTGCCGCCTTTTTCTGACCGGAGAGCTGTCTCTCGGGAAGGGACCGCGCCAGCAATTCTACTTTATTTGATGCTTAAATCTAGAGTCTTAAATGCCTGCCTTACGGGTTTCTTGCGCAACCTGGGGAGTTGCTTTTTAAAGCCGACGCAGTAGAGTGACCTTCCGCCCAGCTGTCCCTCAGAGGCCCGGCAGGGTCTCCAGGGGCTTGGCGGCCCTGGGGACACGCTGCGCTGCCGCGGCCACGGCCAGGGCTGGACACGGTCCGCCGCGGCGCCTTCGGTTCGCATCGCCGCTATTAAACGCCGGCGGGAGAGACTTCCCGGGAGGAAGTGCTGTCTTCTGGGCCGCGGGCCGGCGAAGGAAAGCGCCCTTCGGAGCGTGGCCGTCGGTGCCCGAGGCTGCTGCCCCAGGAGCCCCAGCGAGTGACGCACGCTGTGCCAGCCGGTTTTGCGCGCACCCGCGGGTGCACAGCGACTCACACCCACTGCTGCTCCAGAGGAAAGGCTCACTCTTCGGTTTCCTAGGGCCAAAGGCCAAGGCCACGCCGGTTCTTGAGCCCGCTGACGCCGTCCGAGGACTTACACCCCGATTCCTTCCCTAACGATTAGACGGGAACCCAAATCCCCCTCTTCGTGGCCGCGCCCTTAGCAGGCTTTGGAGAGTATGCTGAGGCCGTCGGGCCCCAAAGGGTAGGAAAGTCCGGACTTCGCCGCGGGCGGGAGGTCGTGTCCTGCCTCCCGGGTCGGGGCCGCGTGGCTCTTCAGCTGCGCGGGGGCGGTGGGACCCTGTCACAAGCCCCTGGGGGAGGGGGATCCGCAGCTGCGAGCGCGGATAACCCCGAGGTGACCCGGGCGGGCCGGGCCCGCCCCTTCCCCCTCCCGCAGGCCCGGTGGCGGGAAGCGGGTCCCCGAGCTGCAGGGGGTGGAGGCAGGCTCGGGCTCCCGGCGCCTCGGCTGTCAGTGCGCTCGGGCCGGGGGGCGCCGCCGGCTCTGCGTCCCTCGCTCGCCTCCTGCGCTCGCCGGAGCGCTCCGAGTGCCTCTTTAGCGGGAGCCAATATCCTTTTGTGCTAATAGGCTTGTCCTCATTTGCTGCCTAATTGGACTATATAAAGCCAATAACAGGCGGGCTCTTATAGCCCGAAGCCAAAGCGCCAAAATCCGAGCGGAGGCGAGGAGGGGGCGGCGGCGGAGGCGGCTGCGGGGCCCGGGCTCGGCTGCGCCTTCGCCTGCCTAATCCCATTTGCCATTGTACGCGCCCAATCGCCGTATACTCCCCGCATTTAACTTGGATGACATTTTGATTTCATCATTAGCATCCGGCGCCGGATTGACGCAGCCCCGAGCCGGGGACTGCTCCTGCCGCCTCCTCCCGGGCAGCTGCAGCCGCCGCCGCCGAGCCGCCTCGCTCCCTCCGTGCCGCGGCTGGGCCGCTCCCCGCCCCTCAGCACCCCTCCCACATGCGAGCCCGCCCCGGCCGGGTCCTCACCCCGCCCTCCCGCCGCTGGATTTGCGCCCGGGGCGGCCCCCGACTTTGCGCCCCGTAGTTGAGTTCCGTTTATGGTCTGATTTCCGGCCGCCCGCCCGCTCGCCCGGCCGCCCGCCCGTCCCGATCCCGCCCTCCCCGGGACCCGGAGGAGAGGGGACCATGCCGGAGCCCGGGCCGGACGCCCCTGGCACCGCTAGCGCGCAGCCCCCGCCGCCGCCGCCCCCGCCTCCCGCGCCCAAGGAGTCCCCGTTCTCCATCAAGAACCTGCTCAACGGAGACCACCACCGGCCACCCCCTAAGCCGCAGCCGCCCCCACGGACGCTCTTCGCGCCGGCCTCGGCCGCCGCCGCCGCGGCAGCAGCCGCCGCCGCCGCGGCCAAGGGGGCTCTGGAGGGCGCCGCGGGCTTCGCGCTCTCGCAGGTGGGCGACCTGGCTTTCCCCCGCTTTGAGATCCCGGCGCAGAGGTTTGCCCTGCCCGCGCACTACCTGGAGCGCTCCCCGGCCTGGTGGTACCCCTACACCCTGACCCCCGCCGGCGGCCACCTCTCGAGACCTGAAGGTACCGACCTCTCTTTGAACTTTGGTTGTCCTCCCTGTGCGCCCGGACCATCCACCCCCCACCCCCACCCCCCGGAGCTGCCTCCCGCCTCAGCCCTGGGACCCCTGCACCCTCGACCCCGCTGTTGGGCCAACTTCCTCCGGCGCCTGGCTTGCAGCTACTGCCCGCGCGCTCCGTTGCGCCTCCCGGGAATCCAATCCCACTTGGTGAGAAGGGAGGTGGAACTGGAGCCAGGGGCGCGGCGCCTCCCGGGAAAAGCGGCCTGGGGTGTGAGTGCGGAGGCTTCAGCCGGCTGGGGCTGGGGTCGGGGCCTGGCTGGGGGGAGCGAGCCGGTGGGCCCAAGCCCGAGGAGACTCTCTCCGTGGGCCCCTGGCGGGGGAGCCGAGGGAAAGAAAGGAGGTGGCTGCGCTGCCACCGCCCGGGTCTGTCGCCTGCCCTCGGGAGGAAGGGGACCTCAGGACGCGGAGCCCCTGCCCTGGCCCGGCCAGGAAGGAGGCGCACGGGATCGGGGAGGCCTCGAGGCCTGGGGCCCAGAGGCCAGCGCGGACTGAGCCTGCGGCCCCCGGGCGCCAGGCCTCGCTGAACGCCGTTTCGGTGTGCGTGTGCGCGCGTCCGTCTGTCTGTCTCTCCGCAGCTTCGGAGAAGGCCCTCCTGCGAGACTCCTCCCCCGCCTCGGGAACCGACCGCGACTCTCCTGAGCCACTGCTCAAGGCCGATCCCGACCACAAGGAGCTAGACTCCAAGAGCCCGGACGAGATCATTTTGGAGGAGAGCGACTCGGAGGAAGGCAAGAAGGAAGGCGAGGCAGCTGCGGGAGCGGCCGGCGCGAGCGCGGGGGCCGCGGCAGCGACGCCGGGCGCCGAGGACTGGAAGAAGGGCGCCGAGAGCCCCGAGAAGAAGCCCGCGTGCCGCAAAAAGAAGACGCGCACGGTCTTCTCGCGCAGCCAGGTCTTCCAGCTCGAGTCCACCTTCGACATGAAGCGCTACCTGAGCAGCTCGGAGCGCGCCGGCCTGGCCGCGTCGCTGCACCTCACCGAGACGCAGGTCAAGATCTGGTTCCAGAACCGCCGCAACAAGTGGAAGCGGCAGCTGGCGGCCGAGCTGGAGGCCGCCAACCTGAGCCACGCGGCGGCGCAGCGCATCGTGCGGGTGCCCATCCTCTACCACGAGAACTCGGCGGCCGAGGGCGCGGCGGCCGCGGCCGCGGGGGCCCCGGTGCCCGTCAGCCAGCCGCTGCTCACCTTCCCGCACCCCGTATACTACTCGCACCCGGTGGTCTCGTCCGTGCCGCTGCTCAGGCCAGTCTGAGGCCCGACAGGGGAGGGGGAGGGAGCGCCCGGCCGCCTTCCCAGATCCCGGAGGAGACTGGGCCGGGCCGAGGGCGCCGAGACGCCCAGCGGCCTTCGGGAACCGGAGCCCGGGCGCGCTGCCCCGGCCTCCCCTCCCCCAATCGGTAGCGTTTTGTAAGTATTTGCAATGCATTTTCGTGCAATTCACCCCTAATGGATTTGAGGCGCTTCCCCTCTTATTTTTGGTTTTGGTTATATTAAGAGAGAGCAGGAAAAAGACAAAATTCCCGGGTCAAAGATTTCGGCTGAAAGGTTTTGCAAAAGGTGCAACACTTCTCCCCAAGTTTGCATTGCAACTGTGGTGTTTTGGTTTTATTTTTACAGAAGAGAAATAAGCCGCAGAAACCTAACCCCCTCCGTTAATTCATTTTTTTTTTTTTGAAATAGAACTATTTTCAGAAGTCCAGAGAGGTGAGAGAATGAGGGAGAGAATTCACCTTGCCGTAGTTTTATTCCTGGATTTCTGGGTGCGGTTCTTCCTCTCCATCTCCAGTTAGCCTCCCTAATTTTCAGAATGTGAGCAGCCCCTGTGAGGAACCCCGGCTCAGGCCGCTTTTCCCGCAGGGGTGTGTCACAACTGACCTCTTCTGTCCCGCTTTGTGACTGAACGATTCTCTAAGGGTTTAAGGGAAAAGATAAGAGAGCCCCAGATCAGACTTCTGATTATTGAAACAGCTCCACATCTGGCCTGGTGTGAGTGGTCTTATTTATTAGTAGCGTTTATTTGGGGGATTTCATTTGTTGGTAAATTATTATTATTACTATTATTGCTTTGTTCCCTGTTTTGAGACAGTCATTTCAATATTAAAAAAAAAAATCTGTCTTTTAGCCTCTCCCCCCTACCTTTTTCTTCTGGAGTAACTGTTGTACTTTTGAGCTGTGCAATATTGTACAAAATTTCCTGAGAGCCCTGCCTCTTTCTCCACGGAGAGAAGCAGACGTTTTCACTGTGTAATCTTGGTCATTCGTTTAGGAGAAAATTAAGAAGGGGAAAGGGGAGGGAGGAAAGAAACAAAGACAGGTAGCAATGCTCAAAGGAGTAAGATAGGCATACTGGAGCGCTTTAAGTGAAGGACAATCAGTTTAGGAGAATTTTAACTTATTTGATATATGTACAGATTTCTTGTAAAGTTCACCCTCCGTTCCACAGGGCCCCTGGCTCTGCCACCCAATCTGTTTTCTTTTTGTCGGCTACACCTGTTGTTCTGCAATAGCTAGTTTTCCCCACCCCCATCCCCCTCTCCCTCGCCACCGCCCGGGTTCAGTCCCTTTTTAAGAAAAAGAGAAAAAAAGCCCACAAAATATTGTTACATTTAATGTTGTCGTGAAATTGAATTAATTAAAAAGAAAAGAAAAGCGAAGCGTTTCGTGTTGCCAGAGTGTGTAAACTTCAGACGATTTTCCGCAGGGCAGGTGGCCCTGACACTGTTTTCGGCCTCGCTCTCTGGCGGCCGCTGCGCCCACTCGCACAGTCAGACCTGGACGCACATCCCCGTAATCCCGGAGGCGGCGGAGACACAGGCGGCTTTGTTCCTGACCAGGGATGCTCTCTCCCCAGCGGTTTTCGCAGAGCCCTGCGCTCAGGGGGGAACGCGGGGCGGAAGGGGTGAGGACCTAGGCTTCTCTAGGCTGAGAAACGGAGCGAAGCGGCAGCCGCGAGCTCAGAGATGGGGATACATGTCTGAACGCTGCGCTGCAGACTCGCGTTCCCTTCCCAGGCCACGCTTCTGGGCAGGACGTTCCTAGGCACTGGTCGGCGGGCCTGGACCGCGGTGCGCTCGGGTGCAGCCAGGGGCGGGGGCGGAGGGACCGAAGAAGGGAGTGGACTTAGAATTTAGCTGTGATCGCCCGCGGGTCGCGAAGTCCAGCTGGGAGAGGCCAGATCGCGGAAGGGCTCTAGAGAAAGCGGCCTCCAGCTCCTGGACAGGGAGGCCTCCGCAAGCCTTGAGGAGCTGTGGCTCTGTGCGCGGCTCGGGTATGGGCGCGGTCCCCGTCCGGGAACGGAGACCACAGAACTGTGGCCGCGGCCGCTGAAAGGACCTTGTCTCCTCCCGCCCCGACCCTTTTCTGTCCACAGGCGCCCGACCCCTCAGGGGCGGCCTCTCTGGTCTGCGGTCCCCCGCCCGGCCCGCACCGGGAAGCGCAGCGCTGGCGGTTCCCACGCGCTTAGTGGGCGGCCAGCCGGGAGCCCCTGCGCAGCGCGCGCCTGCTCCTCGCGGCGCGCGCGGCTACCTTAGAGCGAGGGGTCGGTGCGCCCAGCTCCAGGCAGGGCAAGTTTGAAGCCGGGGAGCCAGAAGGGGGAGATGAAGAACCTGTAGACGGTGAGGATCCCGAAGAGCACACCGCCCGGCGCGTCCGCTGGGGAGCGCCTGCACGCGCTCGCGTTCCCTCTCCCTGCGGTTTGCTGGGTTCTTCAAACCCAATCCACGCAGTTGAGTCGACTCTGCGGAAATGTTGAGTATCGTTTTCTTTTGATGGGAAACTGCCCCCAAATAAACTGGCATGCGTATTTATGGCACAACGTTAGCCTGAACCTCAGTGAAGATAGATCTCCCTTTATTTCCCTGTGGTTTGGAATAAAAACGAGGGCATGTGTCGTAAATGAAAAATAAACAGGAATTCAGGGTCAAAATATGTTGTTCCTTGTGTTACCTGAAAACACAGTGATGCCTTTTACTGTTGGCAATACTAACTGTGGGACAGGCCAATAACAGCTCATTAAAAATAATGTTGCAATAGCAAACACATCCTTAGATTTTTACAGCCAGAACACGATGCTATCAAACTCCAAGAAAATACTTCTTTATTTGTGTTTGGATTCTAGAAAACGGTTCTTGACTGACCCAGTCTTTACAAAGTCGAGAAATAACTGGTTCCCCTTGTGCACCGTTTATCCTTTGTCCTGCTCCCCCGGTCTCCCTCTCCCTCCTACTGGGGGGCTCCCCTGCCCTGCACCCACGTGTTTCCCCCCAGGAGCCGTGGCGCCTGCCCGGAGGGTGAAGGGTGGCCCGGAGGCCTCCAGGGACTGGCCGCAGTGTGAGCCTGAAGCTGGCCCAGGCGGGAAACTTCCGCCTCCCTCCTGTCAGATCAGAGTGGTAGCGTTTCTCACAATGCAAGAGAAAGAATTGTGCCAGAGTGTGGGGGCACCAATCATGCTCTTCACAGGAAACATCCTCAGCTCTCCTGCAGGGCTTTCTGAGGCCTTAAGGTCAGGAGAGGCCAAAAACCCCATAGTGGGACTGTCACAACCCAAGAGCTGGTTGGGGTTGTCTTCTTCTACAAAGGCCGTCCCTCCCCAGCCCCGCCTCCGCAGGGATTGCTGGGAGTTGCTGGAACCCCTCAGCAGAGGGGGCTGTCTGAGGAGCCACGGGTGCCTCTGCCCAATTCCTCCAGGACATTCCATTGTAGGATGCCAGAGCTGCTCCTTTCTGCTACCCTGGGACACTGAACCAACAATCCAGATTTTATCCATGCGCGCCCCCCGCCCCCACCACCATCAACGTAGAATCTAGCTCTCTCTCCACCTACCCTAACTTCAGACCCTTCCCTATCTAACACTCCCTATTAATCCTCAAGTCAGTGAAAATGACACCATCTTTCTGGCTAAATCCATTCCGCATCACCCAAATAGACACACCAGCAAACCACACAGAGGGTACACTGGTCCACACACGGACTCCTTAGATAGGCCCTAACACACACCACACCCAGGTGCTTCCAGTACACCCACCACATATATGCTTAGCATCACAGCTATCGCTAACACACAAAGTGAGGCACACCGTGTTTGAGGTGACCCTGGGCAGCTCTACGCCCCAGGCTAAGTAAGGCAAGCTGCGTAGAATCCTGTGGAAAGGACTGAGCCTGAAACCCTTCCAGAAGGAATGCCTGGTGCATTCCTCCTCTTCCACCTGGGCCAAAGTAGCGGAGCCTGCCGACACCCCACTGCGGATTCCCATACTCCTATGGGCTGGGACCTAACTCGGAGCCCAGGTCCCCACAACGTGGGGCTCTGCCACTCTGAGTGCCCTCGGTCGCCTCGGGGCCCTGGGAGACCGCGCAGCCAGCGCGCGAGCTGTTTCTGTTGGCAACACAGATGTATTTCTTTTATTTGGTAGTAAATAGAGCGGGTGTGTGTACATCAAACAATAGCGGGACAGATATAAACTGCCCCCCCATCTTCCACTGGGCGCTCATTCTGAGCAGGGACGCCCTCTCGGCAGCTCCCGGCACGCCAGGGCCGGAGGCCACGCCGCGAGAACCCCAGGGCGCACTCTTCTCCTCGCTCTCAGACCGCGCGTCTGGAGGGTAGAACCCGAAGAAAGGGGAGCAGGCAAGGTCGGTGAGATTTGCTTTCTCTTCTGCGGGCGGCGCCCGCTGGGCCAGCTAGGGCCTTGGTGATGGGGGTGGGGTCGGAGGGCTGCGCAGCCTTCGGCTTCTGGGGGCTTTGGAGAGGCCTCGCTTTGTTGGGTTCCCCAGGCCTGCGCCAAGCGCCCTAGTGTGCGCGCCGGGCACCTCCACTTCCCTCGAGGGGCACAGCGGGGTGCAGACTTAACCGCTCGCCTCCGAGACTCCATTTTGCCCCACCTCTCTCGGTTTTCCACGCCCCGCGGCCCCGCGACCCATCCAGAGGGCCTCTCCCCTTAGCTATCTAAAACCAGACTCCGCAAAGCAGCTAGGAAAAGGTCCCTCCACTGGGTCGCCAAGACGGAACCAGGGTGCAAGAACCCTGAGCTCCATAGAAATCCCCTCTTGGGATCCGAAGCGTAGCTGGGCAAGCTCGGGGTACTACTCGGGCGCGGACACGTGGCCCCGAGGAGAAAATCCGCCAGGCTCCTCCTCCAGGCTTCCCGCCCACTCTCTGCCCACCACCTCGCCCAGTCTCCCCCAGGCTTCTGGGTGCGAGCGATCCGTGCGTTCCGGCGTACGCTTCTGGAAGTAGGCGCGCCAGTGTGGGCACGTGCGCGGGTCTAGGTGTGCCCGCGGATGTTGACCCTTTGATCTATAAACAACTGGGGGGTTGGATGGGTGATGAAAGAGAGGGAAAGGTCGCAAAGATAACTAGGCCGGCTGTACTTTGGAGCCCCCGGCTGGTGCTCGGACCCGGATCTCGAGCTGAGATATGCGTGCGCGTGTCCCGGAGCGTGTCTCCCCACCCCCCGCTCCCGTGGAAGTACCCCAAAGGCTGCTCGGGTGGGGAGCGGAAGCTTCCGGGGAATCTGGTTTCTGACGGCAGTGCAGCCCTAGCTCTTACTGGGGTCCGTTTAACCGCCTGGGATTTCTTCCCACCCTTATTATGCCTCTACGGTCCCGTAGACCTGCATTCAGGCTCGGGCACGTTCGGAGACCTGAGGCAAGAGAGAGCTGGAGGCTGCGAGCCTCCTTGGAGTAGTCCCAGGGGGCGCACACTGGTTGTACTCGCCCAGACCCTTCCTCGGCTGCTGCTCCAGACGTGTCTGCGGGTAGAAACTGCCCCAGATCTGGGTCGCTGGGGTTCCCAAAGGATTCTTCCTGGTTGCGGTGGAAGGAGAGGAAAAGAGCTGGGGTAGAGGTGTAGAGCGACCGAGCGAAAGCCCAGGAGAGCGCGTTGCGCCCATCACTTAGTCTGGAGCGGCGAGGTGGAGTCACCTGGCGTGCCTCACCCGAGCGCTAATGTCTTAAAGAAATAGAAAGAATCCCCTCTTCTCCTGAGCTCCTTCGCCGCCCTCGCCCCCCTTGGTGATGGAGTGCACGCATCAGATTTTCATCAAAGTTCTATTAAGTGAAACATAGGTTGCAGGGCACCCTTTGATTGAAACAGTTTAAATTTTAATTGTGTTTTTAATTTGACATATAGTTGCAGAAAGGAATGACACTGCGTCGCCAAGGGGCGGTCGATTTTCTTAATTTCTCCCAGAGGAATTGATGAGTCTATCAGGCCACTAGATTGGAAACCCATTAAAGCTCTCTGGTTAGGCTGTTAATTGGAACTTGATGGATGGGGGGGGGGGTTGGTGTCGGGGCTCGGCTATGCTGATCCAATCTTCATGACTTTCTGTTTTCCAATAAATTACACAATTCATTTTCCAGCCGCAGATTACATAAATTGTACACCTCTGGGGCTCTCTTTTTCAAATAGGGAGCCCTTTTCCCCAAAAGCCTATTGCGAGATGTCATTTGCACCAAAGAACGAACAGCAGAGGTCCTTGAATGAAAATCGAAACATAATCAACGTTTATACTTAGAAAATTTATTGAGATCATTTTCTCTGGTATTTCCTTATTTTAAAGTTTGGACGCGCCATATATCATAATCCACTCCCGTAAAGGTGGGGGAGCAGGCTGTGTTTAATATTTATCGAAGCTTGATTCCAAGATCAAACTTGTTTATGACTTCATCTGTCATTTCGGAGGGAGCCTTCTTCCACTATTACTCGGCTCAGCCAGCCTATTTCCCAACTGCTGCAGAGCAGAGAGGATCAATTTTTATTAGGCTCCTCGGCAACTTTGCTCTGGGCCGCTTTAATATTGAGCAGTGGCATAATCTCGAGACCTAAACTTTAAGCGTCCTTTCAATCTCAGAAAGTTTATCATTCCTTGGAACCCTGCTGTGTCTAATTCCTAGAGAGGGAGCGATACCCCAAATAAGGAGGGGCCAGAGTCCAGAGTTTCTGCTATTAATCTGAATGGAGGAGGGAGGGGCGGAGCTATCCCAAGCCTCGGAAGAGTGGGGTGAAGATGGTGCGCAGTTGAAAGATTGCTACACTTGAGGGTAGAGAGATTGGGTGTCTGTGGGTGGTGGTTCCTGGAGCTGAGGGTTCTTAGGAGTGTGTTTTACAGCTGTGCTGGGCCCAGGAGAGGGCGTCTGGGCCTTTGCACTCTGGGCAATGTCTCAGGGATCCCCAGATGCCCCAAATGGATGGAGGGAAGATCTAGACTTGGCCTTTCGGGCCCCTTCGGTGTGACTGGTATCAGTGCCTTGGGAGGGGGCGGGCAGGAGACAATGCCGGTGACCAGTTCAGAATAGCAGAGGACAGCCCAGAGGAAAGTCTATTTGGGTAGCAGAGCTGGGAGTCTGCTTTTCTCTGTCATGGTCTCCCAGCCTCCATCCTGCTGCCACCATCACTTCTTCGGCTAACTGTAGAGTGTGAGTGTGCACGTGTGTGTGCGTGTGCGCACTAGTCGGAGCTCAGAGAAACTTGGTAAACTCAGTGCGTGTAGATGCATAAGCGTTTATGCAAGCGCGTGCATACAGCTCAGTGCGTGTGAGAGAAGATGCACCAGTGTGCAGGTGATGGAGGCTATGCAGGAGTCAGTTGTAGCGCAACTCTGTGAAGACCAGACCGTCAATGAGAGAGGAAGTAGGGTGCAAGTTGAGTCCAAGACCAGATGGCTCCTTTTGACTTCCCAAATTAGCCTGGGGTGGGGGTAAAGTTGTGGGGTCGCAGGGCTGGATGGTTTCCTAGTTTTGAGTCCTCAGACCAGGCTGCATGGGTCAGCTGCCCCACCTCACACCCCTCCCCACCCTCCAACCCTCCCTGCTTCTGGCCTAGGAGCTGCTTCCCTGAAGCCTACCCCAGAGCCCTGCAGCCACCACCTCTTAGGGTCCCCACCCTGGCAGAGGCCAACCCCACAGGCCCTTTACCCCACCCATACATCTAACCCCATGGTCGCAAGAAAGCTGAAGTCCTCATGGACTCTCTGCCAAGCTCCATACCAACGTCTGCTCCATGCCTCACCCCCTCCCAAGGGTATTGGCAGTGGAACAATCTTGAGCTTCCATCTTGCTTACTCTGCCTGGGCTGGTCACTCCCCACCCCACCCCCCTCAAGTCTCAGTTTCCGCTCCTGTACAATGGGGTTAAAGATCTGCATCACAGGTTGGCTATGAGGATTAAAGTGAAGCATGATGGGATGCCCCCGATGAGTTCCAGGTTGCTGGCACCAAGTATTTACTAATTTGGAAGGGTCCAAGCAATGCTCCTCCCCCCCCCCATTTTGCATTCTTCCCCAGAGGGTGGTGGGCTCTGCTCCCAGAGTTGGCCAATTTCCCTTGGGGTAGCCTCGGCTAGGGCAGGAGACAGCGCCCACTCAGAGTGCTTGAGGAGGCAGAAAGGCCGCAGGCGGGTGAGAGTCGGCTATGTCTTTCCAGGAACCTTCCCTCTATCACCCAACCACACCGGAGCGCGCGGGACAGGCTGCGACGTGGCCCTGGAGCCGGTGCCGCGGCCGCGCAGGGGACGCACAAATTGTATTTCAGCGCCGGGTCCTTCCGGGTTAATGAGCTGACACCATGATTAAAGCTGACCATTTGTAATGTGTCTCGACCCCGCCGCCGAGCCCTGAAGAGGTTAATGCGGTGACGGAGGCCGGCACCTGCCCCTCGCAGGCCTCCCGGGCCGTAGCGCACAGCCCCTAGCCTCCACCCCCTCGCCTGCCCCTGCTCGGCTGCTCCGCCGACTCCTAATCAATTAGCCCATTAACGAGCCCTTCGAGGAGTTAAGTAGCGAAAGGTTCTGCCACGGGTAGGGCTGCAGTCGGTAACTCACCGAGGCTAATGATATTATAAGCGCTTTACTCAATAACCCTGCGCGGCGCTGGCGAGGAGGGAACTGCACCGTCACGGTGCAGCGTCTGGACATTTGTGGGGACTGATTCCAGAGTCTTCTCTCACCTTGGTTGCATTGGGGGAATATCCTAGGGGCAGGGGCTCCCAAGAACTCCTGGTCGAGGGGTCCTGGAGCTGCAGAGCAAGATAGTGTTGCCTGAGCGCCTTGGGGCCTTACTTCACCTTCCTTTCCCCTAAGCTTGTGTAGACAACGGTGCTATTTAGCCTGCACCTGGCTGCTTCTAGGCCCAATGACAGCTGATATGGGAATTAAACGGGCGAGAACCAGGGCTCAGAGTCTACCAGGAGGAGGGAAGGAACCCCAGTTTATTGAGCACTTAACCCGCGCTGCCTCGGAGTTGGCCATGCAGAGCTAACTATAACTTCTCCAAGGTAGGCATTTCTTCCTCCACGTTTAGGAAAGGAGGAAATCGAGGCTCAGAAGGTTTTAGTATCATATCCAAGGTCACCCAGATGAGATTTGAATGGACTTTGCCTAATTCTAAAATCATGACCCGCTCTCACCTCTTTTTCGTCTTCCCAGCGTCAAAGCGCTTCTAGATCTGCAGCAATTCTGTGACCTGCAATATATGCCAAACCCCAAGAAACTTGTGAGATGGGCTGTGGGCTATTCAGCAAAAGTTTACAGAGTCCCTGCTATGAGCTCCTAGGTCTCCTGGGCTTTCTGCAGCTTTTCCATCCTGACCTAAGGACATCCTCAAAACAGGCCAAAGTGGGGAGATGCTAATGAGAAGTTCATTTCACCAGGGCGGGCAGTGAGGCTCTGACGCTTCCTAGTTTCCACAGTCTGTAAATGGTGGGGCTCGGACTTGAACCAGGATCTGTTGCAACAAGATCTAGGTCTCTCTTCCCCAGCCCCAAGGATCTTGCAGCCCTAGTGGGGCTGTGACAGGGGTGAGACCCGTAGGCTGTCTGCCCGGGGCCGGCTAGTTAAGGTCCCAGGGAGGGAATCAGTTCAGAAGAGCATGCTCGTAAACCCTCTCCCTCCCGAGCGGGGCGCAGCTGTCTGCAGGGTGCCAGCTCTGCCTGCCGGTCCTGGGCAGAAGGGGTGGGAGGGTAGGCAGGGTCTTGAAGCAGCCTGTACCAGCTCCTCCGACGGTGCTAGGACCGTCGCCCGAGGGAGGCGTCGGGCCACTCCAGCTCGGAAGCCCCGCGCTGTCCCTGCCCCTCAAGAGGGCCGGAGTCTGAGCGGTCGCAGTCGCCACGGCGGCTAGGAGCCTGGGGCTGGAATCTCTGCTGCTTTCCGCCGGGCTGTCCCTGCATGGACACAGCAGACGCCCGCCGGGTTCTCGGCGCGCTCCGGGGCGCACCGTCGCTGCGAGCCGGGCCTGGGCTTTTTGAAAATTTCCGGGGCCGCTCGGCGGCGCTGCGATTGGCCGCGTTCGGGTAACCTCTATGCAAATGAGGCCGCGCCACCTCCGCGCCGGCTGAGACCCCGCGAGCCGGCGGGCAAGGAAGGGGCATTCGCGCCGGGGCTGGGCGGGCGCACCCAGAGCCGGGCGGGCAGGGATCCCCGCGCAGCCATCCTGTGCCCGCGTGTCCCCCGCGCAAAGGGGACGCCTCACCAGCTTCGCCGCCCCCTCCCCCTGGCTCCCCTCCCCGCCCCTCCCCCCGCCTGCCTGCCTGCCTGCACCACCTTCCACCCAGATCGTCTCTAAAGGGAGTTCTTGGTTTCCTCCGATTTCTTATGAACCCAGGATGGGCAGCAAGGAAGATGCAGGCAAGGGGTGTCCGGCGGCCGGCGGCGTCTCCAGCTTCACCATTCAGTCCATCCTGGGCGGGGGCCCCTCCGAGGTGCCACGGGAGCCCGCCGGCTGGCCGGCCAGGAAGCGCAGCCTGTCCGTGTCCTCGGAGGAGGAGGAGCCGGACGACGGCTGGAAGGCACCTGCCTGCTTCTGCCCAGACCCGCACGGCCCCAAGGAGCCGGGCCCCAAGCATCACCCCCCCATCCCCTTTCCTTGCCTGGGTAAGGATCTCACGCCGCCGCCGGGTCGGCCGCGAGCAAGCTCTAGGGGCGGGAAGCCGTGCCGGGGTCCAGGCCCCCTCTGGCCAGAGCCCCGGCCGCCCAGGGTGCAGGGAGGAGGGGAGGGGACGCGCGCGTTGCTGTCTCCTCCTCCCGGAGGGGGCCGGGAGGTGACGGGGAACGCAGACCTCGCGCCGCGCGGTCTTGGAGAAGGTTGGGTGGGAAGGAGAGTCAGCCACGGCGGGCTGGGTACCGGGCCGGCCGCACACACGGCTCTGCCCTCAGTATCCCGCTTGTACGTCGGTCGGATACTTTCCGAGCCAGAGGTCTGGAAGTCGGTTGCCAGCGGTCCGTCTGCCTCTACCGCAATCTCTTCCAGCGTCTTTTTTTTTTCCCTCCTCTCCCTCCCTCCCCGCCCCCCACCCTCGGCCCGATTACCACTCCAAGATGATTGACAATGGCGCCTTTCAGAGACGGTTCCTCTTTACAACCTCTGACGGAGGGGAGCCCCGCGTTAGTCCTTAGCTGATTTCCGAACAAACGGCCTGTGAAATGATGCCGTACTATAAAGCTCGGGGAACCCTTCCAGCTCAGTTATTACAAGGCAAAATCACCTTTTAAAATGATGCTAATGTCTCCCCCCCACCCCTGTCTCCAGACTTCCCCCCCTCCTGCTGCCACACGTCCTTTCACGAAGCTGGGGGCACAGAGACCCCCTAATCGAAGTCGCTGGATCCCCTCTCCCGTCGCTTTCCAAGGCCAGGGTGCTGGGCTTTCGGGTTCCAGCGAGAGGGAGAAGGGGAAGGGGTCGGGACCACGGCTGCAGCCGCCTGCCACCCGCATCGCCACCCGCATCGCCACCCCCGCACCCCGCGGCCTGGCCGGAGCTGGGGCTTCCCGAGGGCCCCCCAGCTCCATGCCTTCCCGTCTGTTCTCACTCCCCAGGTACCCCCAAGGGCAGCGGCGGCGCGGGGCCGGCGAGCTCGGAGCGCACGCCTTTCCTCTCTCCTTCGCACCCGGACTTTAAGGAAGAGAAGGAGAGGCTCCTGCCCGCGGGCTCGCCGTCGCCGGGGCCCGAGCGGCCGCGGGACGGCGGCGCCGAGCGGCAGGCGGGCGCCGCCAAGAAGAAGACGCGCACGGTCTTCTCGCGCAGCCAGGTGTACCAGCTCGAGTCCACCTTCGACATGAAGCGCTACCTGAGCAGCTCGGAGCGCGCCTGCCTCGCCTCCAGCCTGCAGCTCACCGAGACGCAGGTCAAGACTTGGTTCCAGAACCGCCGCAACAAGTGGAAGCGGCAGCTCTCGGCCGAGCTGGAGGCGGCCAACATGGCGCACGCGTCGGCGCAGACTCTGGTGGGAATGCCGCTGGTGTTCCGGGACAGCTCGCTGCTGCGCGTGCCGGTGCCGCGCTCGCTCGCCTTCCCGGCGCCGCTCTACTACCCCGGCGCCAACCTCTCGGCCTTACCGCTCTACAACCTCTACAACAAGCTCGACTACTGAGCGGCCGCCGGCCCCGCGCCGCGCGCCCCGGGCCGCCCGGCTGCCGCCTCCCGCCCCCGCGGGGCTCCGGGAGCCGGGCGGCGTGGGGCCAGAAATATTAAGAAATACACCATGTGTATTCGTTCTCTCTTATTTATGGCCTCTGCCCTACTTTTCCTTTCGATGGTTTCGGGTATTTATCGGCATTCCGCCCGCAGGATCGCCTGCTTTCTTACCCCCTCTCCCCCCACCCCACCCCCAACCAAAACCAGTGCGCTTCGAAGACCATTTTGGAGGGGATGCTCTCGGGCGGTGGTGGGAAAGGGAGTCTCGGCCAGATGGACGGTGATGGGGGGGGGCGGGGGGCGATCAGAAAAAAACACCAACCCAAACAGGTACACTCCTCACCGCATATGCACACCTGTGGGTAGGTACACGCACGCACAGCCGGCCAAGCCAGCGGGGGCTTTGGACACTGAGCTCAACGCCTCTCTTCGTTTCCCTCGTCCCGAGGATGGGTAGAGGCGGAAGGGGGGAGGTTTCAGATCTGTACATATTTTTAAAGAGAAAAAAAAAATAAAACATTTTAAGCATCGTTGCCAAGTTTGGTGAGATTGATTGCCCAGCGTGCTAACGCGCGGCTTTTCTTGGTGTTTGGTGGAAGCGTGCGACAGTAGAGGCCGGCTCGCCCCACGTGGAGGGTGGGTGGCACCAAGGTCAGGGGTTAAAGGTGGGGACCTGGGCGCCGCCGAGGCGGCACGTGGGTCGGAGCTGCACCCCCCGTCCACTCCTTGATGCCCATAGTCCTGGCTCAGGCCGTGGTGCACCCGGACGGGAATCCAGCTCCGGAGCCCGCGCGGAGAGGGACAAAGGCCGGGAGCCTCACTGCTGAAGCGCTGCCTCGCTGGACCCAGCGTCTACTCAGCGCTACGAGCTCCTTGGGCTTGGCCGCAACACGGTGCCCTGCGACGTTGTGCAAACTGTGCCACGCGCCTCCTTCCGAGGGCGAAGGTCAGGTGGGGTGGCGCTGCCTGAACCAGGTAATGAGCCCGCGTTGCGCGTCCCCCACTGGCGCCCCAGGCTTGCAGCCGCGCGGCTGGGAAGCCGGTGCGCGTCCCTCCCGGCGCGCGAACCGGGTGCGGAAAGGAGACGGTTCGGCGGAGGAGGGATCTGAGGCTGGAGACGCGGCAAAGAAAGCGCGGGAGGCGGAGGCGCTTCCCCGCACTTAAGAAACTTGTTGTTGTTAATCGTTTTCATTGTGCGTGGCGCCACGGCGGGGTCGAGGCCAAGCGCTGGGCCAGTCGCGCCGAAAGGGATCGCGGCGCGCCGCCTGCACGCCCACAGGCTTTCGCGCCACCGGATGCCAGGGCGAGGCACCCAGAGAATAGCAGCTCAAGCGGCATGTACTTCGCAGAGTTTTGCAACGTTTGATCGAAGCCGCCGGTTGCGAAAACATCAGAAAAGAGGGCTGGACCGTAGACTTGGAGGATGGTCCGGGGTCACGTGGGGACAGCTCCCCCGTCCTCCTGCATCAGGTTCTGAGGCCCCCTTAGTCGGTGCAAGGGAGCGGGGAGTGCGCAACGCGGAAGTCGGACCTCATCCTCTAGAAGGGAAAAATTTTGCGTGATCGACTTGTCTCTGAGCCGAGAGGCATCGAAATTATCAGCATTTTATGAAAATATAGGATATCTGTAAACCGCCTGTGTGACCCGCAGTATTCTGTCGGAAGTGCTGCGTCTCTTGTCCATTTTGAGGTCATTGTTTTCCTCTCACCTAAGATTTCATGGAAATTACAGTCTCTTTCAAGATGACGTCAGAAGGCTGTTATCCGAGAACGCATCCTCCAATGCTAAGTTTGTTCTAGCCCACTTATTTCATTTCAGCTAAGTTAAATTCAGGAAACATTTACTGAGCCCTAGAACTTGCTGAGAACTCTAAATATTGTATAGTCAGAGAGTGAAAAAAAAATGACACTGGATCCGTTTTCTTCTGATTTATTTGGTCCATGTATTTTATTTCTATGAAGTTTTTCTTTTCCGATGACCCACTTTAAATTCTTTTCCTTTAAAGTGTTATTTGTATATTTTGGAGAAATAGCCCATTTGCTCAAGGAACTACTTGTATAGGAATATCCCATCCATATCATTATTGTCTGCATTTCAGTAGATTATGTTTGTCAAGAGATGATGGTTTTAATAGCGATGGGTCACTATATCCTCCTTATACTATTACTCTTATAGGAAGTGGTTTTCGCTAGCCAGTCTAGGCTCTTAATGGCAGAGTGATTTTGCCCTTAAGATTTCAAGGATGAAGCTTTTCCAGTTTGTCATATACTGGATATTTCAATCTCTTCACTAATCCAGAAATTAGCAGTCAAAGGTGACCCAACAGTGTAATTAGTTTCTAGGAATTCTTCTATCTTACAGGTAACTGTTAACACACACACACACACACACACACACACACACACACACACACACACACAACTTTGAATTTGGATTTAAAATGTTCTCAAGACTCTATTGTGGCCAGATCTCCTATCTCAAGACTATCAATTCATTTGAATAATCAGCAAAATCATCAGCCTCCTTTCAGGCTGTAAACTGAATTTAAAAGATTGACGGTTCTTAAAACTCGAATAGAGTCCAGCTGCAACTGCCTGCCCAGAGGGATCTGAATCATACACACACTGTATAATGAAATACACTTAGATTTTATTAGCAGATAATTCATGCTCAGAATCTCGAAACTCTAATAGAATTAAATAAACAACTGGGAGAGGGAACCAAATAGAATTATTTGGAGATAAAATTATTTAGCCGAAGTTAGAATGGGGGCAAGGCACTGCATTTTAAAATTTCAACCTCACCATTAACTTGTTGAAAGCGAAAAGACAGAGAACCAAGTATGAGGACTGGTGAAGAGGGAGGGCAAGACTTTGTACTTTTAGGAGTCATATCAGCACAGCGGGCAGAAAGGTGGTTTCTGTGCGTGTGTTTATTGTGCTGAGAATCATAAAAAGAAATGCACCCGAATAGGGTGTGTGAATGTGTAAAGGCCAGCAACATTTTTTCTCTGTTACTGTACCTTAGAAGTTAAACATTTTCACTCCAACAATGTCCTCCCACTTCATACAAACTCACATAATAAAATAAGATTTTTTTTTTCATAAAAGGCAGTGAAAAAGCGGTCGCAGTATGGATTAAAGTAAAAATTGTCAGTGAGTTTTTGATATTCAAGAGAAACTGAGTCACAGCATTCTAGTTATAAATTAAGAATTACTTTTCTTTCATGGGGATTATGTCAGTGACAGAGCAACCTTCTTGATTCTCCTATTTCTGAAGGAGTCTAGAACCAGAAACTCTAGGGAGTTTTGGGGGTGGATATGGATGGGGAGCTGTCATTTTAGGACCCTCCTTAAACATATGTCTAAGGAGCAAACGCGCCCCTTAGAGGTAAGATAAGCTTTTGGGCTTTAACACACTGTGGAGTAGTTGTTTGTTTTCCAGACTATCCACCCTTCTGGACAGAGTCCCCCCAAGGCAAGGAGTATCTGATTGATACATCTTCCCAGAGTCTCTATCACCAGGCCTGCTCAGTAATTGTTTGCACAAAGATGGAATGGAAGGATAAAGCATAGTATAAATAAGGGTGAGTTTCTGTGGTATCAGTAGATCTTAAGACAATGGGAAATGTGAGACCCTGGTTCACAGGTGGAAACCCCAGGAAAATGAGAACAAATCAGGGCAAAATAATGCAAATGGTTAGTGCAAATCTTTCCTTCTCCACTCCAATAATTGGTTAACTTTATGGGCGTGTGCATGTCTAGTGAAAGGGAGAATAATTTATTTCTATAGAAGTATTGACCAAAATGGGATTTTTTTTAAATCTGAGAGGCTGAGTTGGGGAGGGCCCCAAGGGTCCAACAGGAAAGAGCATCTTTCCCACCTACTGTTCAGAAAACCGGCAGGGCGTTGGCCCCAGGGAAACTACATTTCCCAGCGCGCCGCACACGGTCGGGAGAGAGCGTGAAAGCAGCCTCGGCGCGATGCTCTTCGGGAATTGTAGTTTCCACTCGTTCCTCACGGGCAGGGGTGCTCAGCCTCGGGAGAAAGGGAGACCACGTGATCGGAAAAACCGTGGTTTGCCTTTGAGCCGGAACAAGATGACTGGGTTGACCGGCGCGGGGCCTCGGAGCGGACCAATTGGCGGCCTCGAATGAGTCGTTGGCATTTGAAATGAGCCAATTGCAGCAAGAGGCTGGAGCTTCCTCTCCGCCTCTTTCGCCCAGCCCGCGAGTGCTCGGAGGGAAGCGAGGAGGTGGCGCGGCCGCGAGCGGCGACAAAGTTGCTTCAGAGGGGAGCCCAAGGTAGCGGGGCGAGGCGGCCGGGCGCAGGGCCGGGCCCTTCGGGGACTCCCCAGGTCCGGAGCTGGCAGAGCCGCCCGCAGGGAGTCCGTTCGCTTCCGTCGCTCTTTATTTTCGGAGCAACCGGGGCGGTAGGCCCGGCGGAAGCGCCGGGGTGCGGGAGCCCGCGGCGGGCAATGCCGGGGGCTGGAGTTAGGGGTGCGCTGGTGGGGGTCGGGCCTCTTGGGGCGCGGAGCTGGGGCGGCGGGGGAGGGGGGAGTCTCGACGGCGGTGGGCGCGCACGCTCCGCGCAGGCGCAGACGCCCAGGAGCCTACGTTCGCTTGGTCCCTCCCGGGGGAGGCAGCCCGGGGCCGACGAGGCACCCCCTCACCGCGACCCCCCAGCCCCCGCCGCCCCTCCCTGCTCGACCAGCCCAGCACCCCGTTCCGGACCTCTGGGGACTGACTGGTCGCTTGTTCCGTAGATGACCGGTTCTAACGAGTTCAAACTGAACCAGCCACCCGAGGACGGCATCTCCTCGGTCAAGTTCAGCCCCAACACGTCGCAGTTCCTGCTGGTCTCCTCCTGGGACACGTCGGTGCGCCTCTACGATGTGCCGGCCAACTCCATGCGGCTCAAGTACCAGCACACGGGCGCCGTGCTGGACTGCGCCTTCTACGTGGGTGTCCTCCGTTCGCGCACCTGCCCCCTTCGTTTTAGGGGGTCCTGTGTTCGTAGCGGCCTTCTGATGGCGTCGGTTGACGTTTCTGTCCGTCGTTATTGAGGGCGCTCTTAAGATTTTCCTCAACACTTGTCTTGAGTCACCAAACACCTTTTTCTTTCTTTATTTCTTTTTTTTTTGTGCATTGGGGTTATGCAGAGATAGGTGAAACTCGGTCCCCTTTCAAATCGAAATCGAGTAACCCTGCAAACTTTTTGGATATGTGACAGATGTTTCTGAAATTTGCAACAAGACAGTAGAATTTGGTTGCCTTATAAAAAGGAAGGTTTTTTTTTTTAAACTTTTTTTTACTAGGAAATAGAAATGCCAGTTTTCCTCTCAGCCCGTGTGCTGAAACATTTCTCCTTAATTTGCTGATGTAGTTTTTGCTTTATTTTGTGTGCTTGTGGTTGTGTGTGTGTGTGAGACAGAGAGAGAACGAGAACCCAGTGTATATCATCCTGAGTGAGAGAGAAAACGAGAACCCAGTGTACATTATCCTGAGCATAAAGTGAACAGATGGCTGTAGAAACCGGAATTTTGAATTACTTTGTAAATGTCTGTAACTTTTAAATGACTTGAAACTTTTATTTTGTAGGATCCAACACATGCATGGAGTGGGGGGTTAGACCATCAGTTGAAAATGCATGATTTGAACACTGATCAAGGTAATATGACCACATTTCTACCAGTTTATTGTTTTCTCAGTTCAGGTACCAAAGTGTAAATATTTATTTAGGAAGAGTGGTTCCTGAATTGCTTCGTTCCCAAGGTGTTTAGATGCAAGGAAAAGTGGCTTAAATGTAGGACTTTTTTGTTTAAGTGACGTGTAAGTTACTGATCACAAAATACTGTGCATGTATTTTCTCAGTAAATGCAGTTCCATTAGGGTCTCCATTCTAAGTATTTACATGAAGTTGCCCTTCGGTATGTGACTTCTGCTTGTCCTCAGAAGGGAGCGGATCTCGTAGTAGTCTCCTTTGTACGTGAGGAATTTCCAGGACCGTGGTGATGTTTGAGTGTTCATTTTTCAGAAGATAGTTTGGTTCAGACTGAAGGAAGAGAGATTTCTCAAAACCTATTGTAAAATAAGTAGCCAGTCGTATCCAGCTTCTATATTCCACTTGTGTGATTAGTTAAGACTAAAATATGCCTGAGTTACATTTATTGAATGAATGATAAGATGACACATTTTCTTTTAACTTAAGAAATTAACTAAGTAAATTAAGAAATTAATTAAGGTGCTGACAGGAAATTACTCAATTTACTATGGTGACTTTGGAGCAGAGCTGAAGTGGAATGGAACTTCAATGCACAGAGCTCTTGGAACATTAAAAAAATGTCTTTTTTGTATATGCATATATTAGGTAGAGATGTACTTGAAGCAGTTGGCAAGGTACAAAGATATGGCTAGATGAAGGTGAGTTGGACAATGGAAGGCTGGAAAGAGGGTGGGCACAATATTGAGTCAAAAAAACCCAAACTTAGGAAAGGCTATTTCATGAAAGTCCCCTTGTCACGTAACTTAGAACTGCAGATGTTTGGTTTTGTTTGTTAGCAGCTTATTCTGCATAGGAAGTTAGCTTGCAGGTTTGAGTCCTCTTTGTTGGGAAATTTAGGAGGAAAAAAACCACTGAAATACAAAGACTTTTGATACGGACACTATAATTAGGGGAATTAGCTGTTTATTCTCAGGAGATTGTTGCTGAACTTCATGAAGGTTTTTTTTTCTTGTTTCAGTGATATGTTTTTTACATAGGTAGCTTTTCTGTTTGAGGATCAGGACCACTTATTCTTTGTTGTGTCCTCAGCATGTGGTATAGATTTTGGCACATCCTAGACATTTAGTAGATGTTAGTTGAATGAATGAATGAGATTGTGTGAAGAGTTGACATTGAAAGGAAGGAAATTGTGTATTGGAAATTTGACCCACCATTTGAAAGCTAACTGGACTCACCCTGAGACTCCCTGCTTTCCTCATCCCCTAGCTTTCAGATAATAACTGGTACATAAATAAGTTTCTTATAAATATTGATTTAAGGCAGGAAGTTTTATCCAGTTCCAAAAGATGAGAGTTCTCTGCTCATTTATTCATTCAGCAGATATTTCAGTACCTACCATGTACCAGGACCTGCAGTAGATAAAGTCAGAACTGTAGAGTTTGACACGGTTTCTGACTTTAAGGAATCTAGAATCAAGTGAGGAAAATAACAGCTATGCCACCAATTTAATGCAATGTGAAATCCAAGTCAGCCTTTGGTATGTGTCATGTCAGTGAATCAAACTATGCATTGTAAGATGATCAGAGAGGAATGGATGACTATTTGTAGTCATGGAGAAATTTTTCTGTATGCAGACATTTTCATCGAGTTGGTGGAAGCGGATTCATTACAGTTTAATGAATGTTTCCTTCTATTCACTTGAGGAATCTTTGTGTGGGAGAGGTAGTAAAGGTGGGTGATTTATTCTTTTTTTTTTCCCCTCTGTAGAAAATCTTGTTGGGACCCATGACGCCCCTATCAGATGTGTTGAATACTGTCCAGAAGTGAATGTGATGGTTACAGGGAGCTGGGATCAGACAGTTAAATTGTGGGATCCCAGAACTCCTTGTAATGCAGGGACCTTCTCTCAGCCTGAAAAGGTAGGCTCTTTCCATTCATAACAGGAATTTTAGGCTTACGGGGGATTTGACTTGGTACATGTTTGATGAAGATGGTGTTGAGTTTGAAGGTTAATTACGAGTTGATGAAGAGCACCAGGCAGGCTCAGTAAGTAGAGCATGCAGCTCTTGATCTCAGGGTCGTGAGTTCAGGCCCCATGTTGGGCAAATGGAATACTTAAAAAAAAAACCTGATGAGTCTGTTTTACAACATAGATATTTTGAAGCAGAAGGAAATGAATTTTGGTGTTGTGGGTCAACTTTTTTTCTCTTGTCCTATTTGTGCTGGATAGCACCAGTTAATAAACCCATGGCTATATATTATTAATGCTTTAAATCCCAGGACTGAGAGGCAACTCAGTGCCTTTTCAGAGAAGTCATTTAGCAAAGACTGTTGGATTGCCTTAAATTGGGTTTGACCTGCCCAAACCAGGAAGTGGGACGGAACATCACTCATTTTCACTTACGACCTGAGGTTTCATTTGGGTGGATTGTTAAGAGGGTGAAATGGGTTATCACTTGAGGTGGGAAAGGTGTCCTGTATTCCTTGGCTCTTGCCACTGATGTATTTATTTATTTTATTTATTTATTTATTTATTTTATTAATGTTTTATTTATTTCTAGGAGAGAGAGAGAGAGACAGTGTGAACAGGGGAGGGTCAGAGAGAGAGGGAGTCACAGACTGAAACAGGCTCCAGACTCTGAGCTGGTAGTCAGCACAGAGCCCGACGCGGGGCTCGAACCCACGAACCGTGAGATCATGACCTAAGCGAAAGTCGAAAGTCGGACACTTAACTGACTAAGCCACCCAGGCGCCCCTGATGTATTTATTTTTAATATCGGTAGATGTAGGTTGGTTTTTTCATTAAAAAAATTTTATTTTTAATGTTTCATTTATTTCTGAGAGAGAGATAGCATGAGCAGGGGAGGGTCAGAGACAGAGGGAGACACAGAATCTGAAACAGGCTCCAGGCTCTGAGCTGGCTGTCAGCACAGAGCCTGACATGGGGCTCGAACCCACGAATCGTGAGATGACCTGAGCCGAAGTCGGACGCTTAACCGACTGAGCCACCCAGGCGCCCCTCTATCAGTAGATGTAGTTTGAAGGCTCTAGTGAGGGAAGCTTTTTTAAAACGAGAACTTTGTGTATTATTCTAACCTTTTCATCTGGACAATGAAAGTAATTGAGCATTCTTGGCTGTAGCCTCATCAGGCTTTATCAGGTGGTAGTTAATTTTAAAGATTGATTGTTTTAGCAGTTTAAAGGTATCCTTCACTTGAGTCTATTTCCTTAGTGTAAATATACTATTCAGTTCCTGTTAGCCATCATTATATA
Source organism: Proteles cristata cristata (assembly GCA_017311185.1). NCBI lineage: Eukaryota > Metazoa > Chordata > Mammalia > Carnivora > Hyaenidae > Proteles > Proteles cristata. Next base: position 1,891,019 of record JAESUZ010004660.1, read on the forward strand.
CTGTAGCGCATCCAAAGAGCCATTATTTTTGTCACATCACAGTCGAATCTACTCCTGGCAAGACCTTTGTTCAGAATAAAATAATTGCATTGTTTCTAGTTTTGATTTATGGTTGTATGTAACATGTTAAGAGCGGTGATAAATTGCAGACAGAATATCGTATAATGGACAGCCACACTGAATCAAGCTGCTTATTGGTTCAGCAAGGTTCATTATGTCACTTTTTTTAATACTTTCTTTGACAAATGTATAGACCTAGTCAGTAGCCTGACCGTGGTTTCACTTGATTTACGATCAGTGGGGATAGAAAGCACTATTAGAAGCTTGTGTGTCACCTGTATAGTAAAGATTTAAGATAAAATTCCCAGTCTGATCGTACTAGTATAAATCGATCTCTTTTTGGATTCTGTGTTTTTTAAGTTTGGCGTTTCACATGTCTTAGGTTAATTTCTATTTTTCTGCAAACGTGTTTTTTGAAGACACTGGTAAAGATTTACATCTTTCTTATTTAAATGTGATTAATTAAATCTCCTGTTTTGAATCTTTTTAATTACTGATCTTTCCCATAGTCAAATTAGTTGTTGAATTTTAAGGCCAGATTGTGGAGATGATTGGGTTCTTAAGTGTTAAACCTAACTTGGTACTTTAGGTTGGTGTATGTAGTTAACACACTGGTGATTACTATTCTTGTGTTTTAACTACTTGAATGTTATAGAAATGCCTTACCCTCTCAAAGGTCTTCTTCATTTTTTTAAGAGTGATTCTTTCAGTTTTAAAATATTAAATAATCACATTCAATTAGAGTCGTTTATTAGTTGAAAGTAATAACCAGAGTACAATTATACTAAAGTCTTGATTTAAAAAAATTCTTTAACATGATCGGGAAAATATGTTTTGCCACCATTTTCATCAATTTGCTATCTGATTGGTCCCCAAATAACATTTGAAATAAACCCCTTGCAATGCTTGCTTGCAGGAAATTCTCTGATTTATTATAAAGGAATTTTTTGTGAAAGTTGTTTTAATATTAAAAAGGACATAATGGGGAGGAATAGAGGCTTCTTGGCGGGGGGGGGGTGCTTTTTAAATTTTCACTAACGATGAATTTTGTCTTGAGTGTTTAGTATGACATCAGGGCACAAGAATGTGCTTGGTCACATGCCAGTCCACTCTCCTCGTCTTTTGAGTTCATGTGGCACAAAAAGCAGCTAAGCAGCTAACTAATGTTGGTTTCTTCGTTCTTCTGAGAGAGCCCGATTTGTTCAGTGTGACCGCTGAGAAAATCAGGATTCTTAGAGTCACAACATGAAATCTTTTTTCAAAAGGTGGTCGTAGAAAAATAGCTTTTGAAAATGATGATTTTATGAAAAGTTAGATGCCCGTGGAGAGGTATCATAAATTGTTCTATGGCTTTATTGTGTCCTTTTTGAGTAGATTTTACACTTTCATACTGTCTCTAAATGAAACAGGCCTGGAAAAACTGGTAAGTAATTTAGTTTGTTTTAGTCACCAAGAGAATTAAGTCTTCCAAAGTGTTTTTGCAGAATTAGAATGTGTGTAATGCAGGACTTGGCTAAGTATTAAGAATATATCGGGTTGATTATTTTGTGTAGATTACTTGGTTTGTAAAGCGTTAATATTTAGAATTTAATACCTTTGTTTGAGAACCTGATCAGCTAACTTCTTTATGGTTTTAGCGTTAGTGGACTTTTTTGGGGGACCACATACCATTTTCTGGCAAATAGGTGGCTTTGAGTGAGTTTTGGTTTTTCTTGAAAGGTGTACACGCTCTCGGTGTCCGGGGACCGGCTGATTGTGGGCACTGCGGGCCGCAGGGTGTTGGTGTGGGACTTGCGGAACATGGGCTACGTGCAGCAGCGCCGGGAGTCCAGCCTGAAGTACCAGACCCGCTGCATACGGGCTTTTCCCAACAAGCAGGTGCGTACCTGTGCCCGCCCCTCCACCCCCTTCTCCAGCTTGAAAATAAGGGGATCTCATTGGTCACTGCCTTTTAAAGCTTCGCTTCTCTTTTGTTTTTTAATGAGTAGCGGTTTAGAATTTGCTGTCAGATCCATTTTCAGCAGCCTTGTGTTACAGACTAGTGTGTTAACCCGGTTTCAGAGAAGACCTTGACATTCAGAGAAGTGACATCATCTACTGTGGTTTGCACAGAGGTCTTCTGACTCCTTGGTCCCGGATGCTTCACAGGTACACAGTAATCCAGGAGGACTTTGCAGACAATTCCAGCCACCAAACCCATGAATTCAGACTTAAATCTGGAAATTTAAGATTAGGGATTTGCTGGTGTGTTTTTTTTTTTTTTTTCTTTTGCCCCTTTGTAACCCCAACACTAATAGAGTTCTTTAGCAGGTCTGACAGCAAGCAGCACTTGGATTAAAAAAAAAAAAAGCCACTGAAGTTCTAGAGGCCATGCTCCTTACTAATGACTTACTCTTGATATCCGGGTTCCCCTCCCTCGTCATCACTGCGAAACAAGACTGCCCTGTTTATTAGTGAGTCCCCTCTCCCCTCAGAGCTTTAAAGTTCGAAGGAGAGTTGGTGGTATGGTTTGCTGCTGTAAGAATTTTACCAGAGGAAAAGTCCTTAAAAGCGGCAGTTGTCTTTGGAACCTTCTGCTGTCCTTTTGTGGTTGAGGAGCTGGATGCAGTTATGCTAGTTATTGTCTTGGCCCTTTATCTCAAAAGGCTAGTGCCTCAACTGGGTATTACAGTTCTTTTTCTCAGGAAATTGTAAATTTCCATTGAAGATAAGGAATTGGTTTCTAGATTTAACCACGTGATTAAAATATCCTTGCATTTATTAATCTCCTTTTTAGGTCACATCTGAAACTTTGTTAGACTATCTCTAGTTGAGAATGGAAGTTTAAGATTTCACTGCTTTTTTTTTTTTCTTCTGCCTTTGTCACCTTCAGGAATAATTCTTTTTTGTACTTTGAAAAATTAAAAAAAATCAAATACAGGCTTCATCTTTCTCTTACATCTTAGTTTTTTTGACATCTTGTCATTTCAAGGAAAGGTGAGAAAAGGTTTGAAATGGTAAACTGTTTTTGAAGAGCGTTGCAAATTTGTGTCGACTGTGTGGGAGCTCAGCTTGCTGTAGTTAAATGCAAGGGGCAGGATGACTGAGACGGAAGGGTGGCGTTCTGGCTGGTTTGGATCGTTGATCCCGCCACTGGAGGAATCCCCGTTCTCACAGTTGTTGGAGGTGGGGGTCCCAGAGCAAAGCACATTTGAGCCTCCTCTGGACAGGACAAATAAATGAGGATTCTTGTCTGTATTTGACAGAATTACTAGACACGATAACCTTATTTTTCTTTTTTTCATAGATTAAATATTCGTGTTCTGTAACTTCTGGAATGGTCATAGCTTTCTTCGTACAGCTTACAACCTGGACCTGGTTAAAACCTGGCCGTACTTACTTTTCATTTCTGAAACAGTCCTCTTTAGGAAATTTGGGAATCCGCGCCTTGTTTTGGGATGCTGGAGTCACCATTTTTGTCTTTATTTGCTTCCCTCTTGGCAGGGTTATGTATTAAGTTCCATTGAAGGCCGAGTTGCAGTTGAGTATTTGGACCCGAGTCCCGAGGTGCAGAAGAAGAAGTATGCCTTCAAGTGTCACAGACTAAAGGAGAATAACATTGAGCAGATTTACCCGGTCAATGCCATTTCCTTTCACAACATCCATAATACGTTTGCTACAGGTACAGTATGGTGGGTGAACCTGCATCACGTCACTAAGGTGACACGTTTTGCCTTCATTGAACATGAGGCATTTATACTTCGGCAGAGTTTTAAAAAAAATTGTGCTTGCTCTTTCTGATATTTAGGGAGCAAACATTTTTATACTATCCTCCGTGGGGAAAATGTAACTTCGGTGACCTTAAAAATTAACCGTTAAGTTAATAATGGTATTTTTCTGTATCTGCTTTAAGAACCCTTTTCCCTCTTTTGAAATGATTTCTAGGCGGCTCTGATGGATTTGTAAACATCTGGGATCCGTTTAACAAAAAGCGGCTATGCCAGTTCCATCGGTACCCCACCAGCATCGCATCACTTGCCTTCAGTAATGATGGGACCACGCTTGCAATAGCATCATCGTATATGTATGAAATGGATGACACTGAACATCCTGAAGATGGTATCTTCATTCGCCAAGTGACAGATGCAGAAACAAAACCCAAGTGAGTATGCTTCACCTGTATTTGAGCCTTTTCTTGCATTCAACCCAGGATTTATTAATTTTTCTAAATTCATGAATAGCATTGTTGATGCCTGCTCGATATTACAGCTGACTGTAGGGTCGGAGTTGATTTTATCTTGTTCTCCCAAGCTTTCAATATCCGTAGGTTGATAGACGTCTGATGGATAAAATCGTGCCCAGTTGTTTGGTAGAGAAGAATGTCAAACTCTCATTCTTCTTGAATAGGCACTATTATTTGAATCTCTGGAGTTATTACTAGCTCATTGCTTCAAAATTAAGTTGAGGAATTCAAGAATAATTTATTGTAGCAAATTCTGTTTAAGATATTTAAGAATTTGAACTGCCAAAAATCTTTCCTCTCCACCGAGGTTGTTTCTTTAACATTTACACAAAGTGAATGACCTTGAGGTCTTACTTGGAACCCAGAATAATATGGCCTTGCCTGGAAAAGCAAATTTCCGTAGTTTTGAAATTTTCATAGCTGTCTTTGGCTCTTGGTCGTAACTGTTGACAGAGGAACAATTTACATTTTTTTTTTTTTTTTTGGTACTAGTAGGGCAAAGCTTCATTACCTGCATCAGGCCTAAGGGAAAACTGATAGTTAGGCTCTTGTTAAACCATAAAATACCTACCCTACGGGTCTTTGTCCCTGTTCCTCTCTACCCAGGCCTCAATAAATATGGAATAACTGAATGTTTTCAGGATTCTTGTACTTTTCTGAGTCGAAATGATTTAGTTAACACCCTTGCTAAATTGGTTGAGTCCCTGAGAGGGGGCAGAGTATTCAGTTTTCAATTATCATGCATACTTTCGCAGGTTTGACTTTAGAACAGACATAGCATGTGAAGCCTGTTGGATAAAGGGGCTGTGTTTGCATTTAATCTCTCACTTTTGTGTTTCTTGTCCTGGCCGGCCATTTTGATCTCATGCTGTTCTTTTTTTCTTTTGAACTTGTAGGTCACCATGTACTTGACAAGATTTCATTTACTTAAGTGCCATGTTGATGATAATAAAACAATTCGTACTCCCTAATGGTGGATTTATTACTAATAACAAAGAAGCCAGGGAATTATATTAATTTTAATATTATAAGAACCTGAAAATAATGGAAAAGTGGTTTTGATTGATTTTTTTTTTTAAACCGAACACTCTTAAGTGCATGAGACGGTTGATGGTTTGCTGCATTAAAGGTATTCGGGCAAACAGAACTGGAGGGCACTGATTGCACTTTTGAGAATCAGTTTTGACCTTGACGATTTTTTGTTTCCACTGTGGAAATAATGTGTTTGTAAATAAACATAGGTAACAAAAATCCCTTTGCATTCTTTCTGGACCTTAAATGGTGGAGGAAAAGGCTCTTAAGCTATTTGTTTCTTTTGCTGCTTGTAGTTGCTAATTCTAAAGCTGCTTCAGACTGCCTCATGAGGAGGTTAATCTACAATTAAACAGTATTTCCTCTTGGCCGTCCATTATTTTCCGAAGCAGATGGTTCATCGTTTCCTGGGCTGTTCAACAAAGCGAGGTTAAGGTTAGACTCCTGGGAATCAGCTAGTTTTCAATCTTATTAGGGTGCAGAAGGAAAACTAATAAGAAAACCTCCTAACTTCATTTTGTGACTGTAAACAATTATTTATTAGCAAACAATTGATCCCAGAAGGGCAAATTGTTTGAGTCAGTAATGAGCTGAGAAAAGACAGAGCATATCTGTGTATTTGGAAAAATAATTGTAACGTAATTGCAGTACATTTAGACAGGCATCTATTTGGACCTGTTTCTATCTCTAAATGAATTTTTGGAAACATTAATGAGGTTTACATATTTCTCTGACATTTATATAGTTCTCCTGTCCATTTCAGTTGCCCAGCCACTGGTGATTAAGGTTAAAAAGAAAAAAATTGTAGTGAGAATGAGATTCACTTTAATGTAATGCCCTGAAGCAGAACACGAACTTAGCTTGGCCTGTTCTAGCTGCTTCCAGATAGTATTTGTGTTGTCAAACTTTCGGTGTTTCATATGTATTATTTGCAAACGTGCATTTTTGAACGGGACTTGGACATTTGCTGAAATTTATCCATGACGTGTTTTTAAAAAACGCTTTTGGTACAGAGAAAGGTCTCATTTTTAAGTGTTTCAAGTGAAAACTTGGTGCAAGTCTGAACCCGTCTTTTGAAATGTATTTTCTTCATTGCAGGTCCACCTAATCATCTCGTGAAAGTGGTTTCTCTATGGAAAGCTTTGTTTTGCTTCCTACAAATGCATACTTGTCCCCTAAGGGATGCGTGATAGTCATTGTGGACACCTTATTTAGTATGTGGATTTCTTTGTTTTCTGTCTCGAAACAACTTGTCTGTGTGCCTTCTCATGCCGACTTTGTGTAGGACGGGGAGTCTTTGTGTCCTCGTGTGGTGGTCTGAAGAGTTGTCCCCCCACCCCCCACCCCCAGCAAGCCCCATCACTGTTGATGAGCAGCTTGAGCTCTTTTTGTAAAATAATCTAAACCTGTTATTTCTGTGCTGTCTAATAAATCAGAGATTCAGAACCCTTAAATGTTGGATGTTTTTAAATGTTGGTAATTAATGTAATTTACTTCATAAAAAGGCTTCTGTAAAGCAAAACTCCCTTCATCAAGGGCCTGGTGGGGATGACATTTTACCTTTAAGTCCACACTGCCTCGTGTAATTATGCCTTTTCTGGTGCACGTTGGGGATGCAGTCCTGGCTAAAGTGATCTGTTGGAGCTCTGCCATTTCCCTCGTGCCCCCTTGCTGGATCAGCGGGGCCCTTGAGCCAACCATGCCGCCTCACGGGGTGAGCACGGGCCACGTGGCGCTCTCCTGGTGCTGGTGCGGTAGGGCTCCTGTGGCTCCCACGTCCCCGGGCTGGCGCGTTCACCGTACGCACGCGCACAGCCGGATGACGGATCCGGCTGTACTTATCCATCAAATGCTAAATTGAAGTGAAGCCCTTGGGATGGTGAATAATGTAATAGCCGGAGACTTAACTGATGGTATTGGTTCTTTCGTGTGATTATGTGCTTTTTGGAGTCACAACCACTTGGTTGAGGACAAAGCTTAAATTTAAACCATTGTTTAACTGAAAGAGAATTAATATGGTGTTGTAAGAGGTGACTGAAATTCAAGCGATGTTTGGGACCTGTTTCGAGTTCGTGCTGTGGGAGAGCTTTTTTGGTGCTTCTGCGTGGCTGTCCTCTCCCCTCTCCCGAAACTCATCTCGCCCTGCATGTGGCCTTGCCTCCCCTGGGGACCGTGAGCCCACTCTCCCTCACAGCCTGCCTGCTTGTGATGATGGCCGCTTTCCCCCCAGAGGACCCAGCGTAATACCTTAGTGCTCTCAGTGATTTCCCTTCTCCCCGGTCCCTTCGTGGTTTTTAAATTTCTCTTCTGATTTCTTTTCTAAGTTTATTTATTTATCTAGAAAGAGGGAGAGTGTGAGAGTGTGTGGGCACGAGCTGGGGAGGCGCAGAGAGAGAGGGAGCAAGAGAATCCCAAGCAGGCTCCACACAGAGCTTGACACTGGGCTTGATCCCATGAACCAGGAGATCGTGACCTGAGCTGCAATCAAGCGTCAGGCGCTCAACTGCCTGAGCCACCCAGGTGCCCTCTCTTTGGATTATTCTTTCTGCTGCTACGTTCCCACTGACTTAAAGGGTCTTCTACTCATCTGGGGGAGGGCAGCAGCCTCCGGCCCCTGTCCTGAGTTCTCCCGTCTACTGGAGCAGTGACTTTCAGACCTTTTAGCTATGATCTGAGTAGGAAATCTATGTGAATTGCAGTCTGGAACACAGAGTTCAATACAATATGTAACTTGGGGCGCCTGGGTGGCTCAGTCAGCTAAGCATCCGACTTCGGCTCACGTCATGATCTCATGGTTCGTGGGTTCGAGCCCCGTGTCGGGCTCTGCTGACAGCTAGCTCAGAGCGTGGAGCCTGCTTCAGCTTCTGTGTCTCCCTCTCTCTGACCCTCCCCTGCTCAACGCTGCCCCTCTCTCTCAGAAATAAATAAAACATTTAAAAAAATACAGTATGTGTAACAGACAAGTTTCATCAAGTATTATTTGCTCTTTGTACATGCGACGCATCTGTCTTTTTTTCTTTTTCTTAAAGAAATGCTGGTTATAACCCCCTGAACTGAGTTTATAACAAATGCCTTGCCACCTCTAGTTTGAAAGAGCTGTTCTATACCACTCAAGACTTTAAAGACACTTGCCCTTTTTCTCATGCTGTGCTTGGGATCGTCATGTGCCCCCCGTTGCTCCTGGAAGTCCCTGCATCACTTTATGAGAATGTGTGTGTCCGAGGCCTGCAGGTCACCCGGAAGTCACTGCTGACTGACAAGGTGCTCTCAGAAGAACAGGGGAGGGGCTGCCCGCCGGGGATTCTGACAAGTGGATGGCGATGTGGCAGCAGCAATACCTGGTTCTGAGTTCTGTGCAGACACTCACGGTACACTCACGGTACATCAGTGCCTCCTTTGTTCTGGGGAAAATCCACGCCCTATTGGAAGGCCCAAGGCCAGACTATACACTTTGCCTTTGACATTCAACCCCTTTATTGTTTTGCTTTTGTTATTTGTTAAACGTGTTTCCGAAGGTGTTTTGCTATCCATTGATCTCTTCAGTGAAAAAGGATTGTGTGGTCAAAAAGACTAGATTTCTTCCTCAGGGGAGGAGGTTCAATACACTTTATCCTTCTAAGAGCTTAGAGAACTCCAGCAATAAAGACATGCCCGTTAACTTGGTTAAACCCGGTTTTCCCAAATTTCTTTGCCCCTGAGCCTCTGTTCTTTCCCCTATTCCCTTGTTCCCGCACCGCCGCCCCAGCCCCCCAACACTGTACATTTTACCATTCCCTAGAAAAAAGATTCGGATTCTGTACTCCGTTACAATCAGATGCACATGCTGACTGCCAGATATCAGTGTGCTCAGACTTTTCCTTTTCTGAATTGCTCTTTTGAGTTTGCATTTGAATCCTTCTGAAAGGTCCTGTTTAAGATTCCCTTTTCCATGAAGCCCTCTATCCAGCTCACAAGAGTACATGCTTCCTCAAAACTTGTGGGAAGCCCTCCTGTTTATATGCCTTTAGCGTATACTGCCTGGCGTAAGAGTTTTGTACGTATACACCTTGCCTCGCCTATCACTTTCCATCAAAAGTAGGGACCACGTGTTTTTGTGTATTGTGGCACGTGAGCACTGGGCCACTTCGGTTTTGTTGAATGACAGAGGTGATCTCTTTTTCAGAATAATTTCAGTATAATTTTGGAGTAGCCCTTCGGTGTCCAGTGCCTTGGATAGGTGATCTTTAGCTTTGTTAATCCAGTAAGTGTTTGACAGCTGTTACAGAATTAATGTTCCCTGTAGAAAAACTTCTGCAGCATGCAAAGAATGAATTGCACGATCATACAATCCTGCATTAGGAGAGGACATTTAGGTTATTCAGAATGTCCATCCTTCAGAATTTTCTGTGCATATTTTTCTGTAAATGAGCATTTTTGTTGACTACATCAAATGAAAATGCATAAATGAACATGCTGGGAGATTTTACTTGAGATGGTTTGATTTATGGTACGTGCCATGCGTCTTTGTGACATTTACTTTGAGGGGGTGTCCTGGGTGTGCTTCGACGTCCTGGGAGGCTGGTTGACCCCTAGAGCATTTGAAGCCTGGATGCAAGCGATCTTACGGTGGTGGCTGAAAGGAGTCTGGCCCTGGCGAACTCCTGACCTGGATTCCAGGTTGGCACCCCCAAGTGACCTGTTGGGCAGGGACTCCAAATGGCTGGTGACAGTTTGTAAGCGAGCTGCTTCTCACATGGCTTTTCCAGAGAGGCTGCAGTTACCTACTTACCTACATCTAAGATGCTCCTGCGCGATACAGCGGGGTGGGCTGGGCTGGGCTTTAGTGTATATAATTTGATAAGACTTGAGTCATAGAGAAGAATCCTGCTTTACACACTTAAATGTGGGAAGTTCTCTCCTAATTTGTTTCTTGCCTTATTTTTAATTACCACCTAGTAGGAGCATTGAACAAATACTTCAGGGCTGCTGTGTGCCAGGCACGGCTACGTGCCGAGGCTCCGGTGGGAAGTAGGTAAAGCACCTGCTCTCACTGGGTTCCCAGTCTGGGGCAGGGATTGTGGCAGGTAGTGACGAGTGTGCAGGCAGTTCCAGCTGACAGGTGCTAGGATGGCATGGTGTGACCAAGTTTTGCCTTCAAGCACCTTTGGTCCTCACATCTGCTATCCTGTTAGTGAAGGGGGCAGTTAAGTTTAGTGATTGCTCTTAAACCTGAACTCGTTGATAATGCAGATACTGTAGCAACCTGGCCACCAGGAAGAGCGGTGTGGACAGAAAGCCCCTGTTGAAGAACTTTCTGGTTAGTACTATAAAGAGGAAAGAATGCTGTGAGATACTGTAGTTTTAGAGCCCTCTTACCTGTTCGGCCCAATTACCCCTCCAGAATTGCATCTGCTTGTTTTTTTGGGTTGGGCAGCGTGATGAGACAGCTTGAGTCTTGAGTCTAGCCTTTGGACCAGACTCTGAATCCTAACTTTTCTGCTTGACCCATTGTGTCACTGGTCAGGTTAGTTTCTGAGCCAGCTTCAGCATCTGTAAAATGGAGAAAATATGTAATTCATGGAGTTACAAGTGAGCATCTAACAGAGAGTTTGCCTGACAGTGTCTATGAGTAGCAAATCCTTGCCCTCCATGGGTAAAAAATCCTCAATTCATGGCTTTCACTTCTTAATAGCTGACTTTATCTTAGGCTTTTTTCATTTTAATAGATTAATGTAGTTCTCATGTTATCTGTAAGATTCCTAGTTCTTTGTGTGTGTATGTGTGTAGTAAGGGTTTTATATTGGTTTTGTTTTTTTAGTTTTTAGTTTTTTATCTTTTAAAATATAATTTATTGTCAAATTGGCTCACATACAGTGTGTACAGTGCGCTCTTGGTTTTGGGGTAGATTCCTGTGGTTCATCGCTTCCAGACAACACCCAGTGCTCACCCCAACAAGTGCCCTCCTCAGTGCCCATCACCCATTTTCCCCTCCCCCCCACCCCCCCACTCCCCTCAGTTCTCTGTATTTGAGTCTCTTATGGTTTGCCTACCTCTCTCTGTTTGTAACTATTTTTTCCCCTTCCCTTCCACCATGGTCTTCTGTTAACTTTCTCAAGTTCCACATATGAGTGAAAACATAGGATATTTGTCTTTCTCTGACTGACTTGTTTCACTTAACATAATACCTTCTAGTTCCATCCATGTTGCTGCAAATGGCATGATTTCATTCTTTCTCATTGCCAAGTAGTATTCCATTGTATATATGAACCATATCTTCTTTATCCATTCATCAGTTGATGGACAGTTAGGCTCTTTCCATAACTTGGTTATTGTTGATAGCACTGCTGTAAACATTGGGGTGCCTGCACCCCTATGCATCAGCATTCTTGTATCCTGTGGATAAATTCCCGGTAGTGCTGTTGCTGGGTTGTAGGATAATTCTAATTTTAATTTTTTGGGGAACCTCCAGACTGTTTTCCAGAGTGGCTGCACCAGTTTGCATTCCCACTAGCAGTGCAAGAGGGATCCTGTTCCTCCACATCCTCGCCAGCATCTGGAGTTTCCTGAGTTGTTCATTTTAGCCACTCTGAGGGTGGTATCCCTGTGGTTTTGATTTGTATTTTCATGATGAGTGATGTAGAGCAAGAGTCCTAGTTCTTAAATTTGCCAGTATATGTATCTTTTTAAAAACACTGATTTTTCAAGCATTCAGAAAAACTCAGAATCACACTTAAAAGTCTGTCATCCAGATTTTGCCGTGTTAATTTTGCCATGTTTACTTAATTGCTGATTTTTAAAATAAAGCTTTGCACTTGAGGCCTTGTCTGTAGCCCTCTCTCACCCCGTTCCCATTTTCTGTTCTCCTGAAGTGTTGTACTCATTTGTGCCTTCATGCTCATGTGGTATGCTCATGTTTTTATGTTTTTAATTAAAAAAATTTTAAATAGTTTATTGTCAAGTTGGTTTCCATATAACACCCAGTGCTCATCCCCACAAGTGCCCTCCTCCATGCCCATCACCCCCCTCCCCCCACACCCATCAGTCCTCAGTTTGTTCTCAGCATTCAAGAGTCTCTCATGGTTTGCCTCCCTCCCCACAACTATTTTCCCCCTTCTTCTTCCCCACCGTCCTCTGTTAAGTTCCTCCTAATCCTCCTATATGTGCAAACATATGGTAGCTGTCCTCTGCCTGACTTATTTCGCTCAGCATAACACCCTCAAGGTCCATCCATGTTGCTACCCATGGCCAGATTTCATTCTTTCTCATTGCCATGTAGTATTCCATCGTATAGATAAACCACATCTTCTTGATCCATTTGTTCATTGATGGACACTTCGGCTCTTTCCATGACTTGGCTATTGTTGAGAGTGCTGTGATGAACACTGGGGTACATGTGCCCCTATGCATCAGGTATGCTAATGTTTTCAAAAGGTCCAGAGATGGTAGAGTGTTTCTCTCCTGGAATGGGCCCACCCCTATACTACATCAAGTGGTGACTAAGATGGAGGAAGAGAGGGTCAAAGACAGGATCATTTGTAGGGAAACAGCTGAGTGAGGTTATACAGTCCAGTGCCTGAGTGGAGTGCCCCTTTCTCCTACAAGTGAGATCAGCCACCATCTTTCACTTGGGAAGGAACTTATTTAAGCTGTTGGGCCTACTTCTAGCAGTTTCATCAAAAACAATGGCACCTGGCTGGCCACACTGCTTTCGAACTCGCGCAAGGAGGAAGGGAAGCTGCTTAGCCCGGGACCTAAAACACCCACCGGACAGTGAGGACAAAGGCACTTTCCCCCTGATAAGGTGCCTGTATACCTGCAGAACTTGTGGGGTTGTGGGGCGTTGGCTTCTTGGCTGGGAAGTATTTTGTATTCTGCTGGAAAGTCCACAGGTAGAAACTAGACTGTACTGTGACTTACTTAGCAGAGAGTGGTCACCGAACACAGAATACAACACAAGTTAGCCTGTCCGTTTAGTATAACTCAGGATTTGGGAGCCGGCTCTCAGAACTTATTTTGAATGAAAAGCAATTGGTTTTATTTTGTTTTGCTTTCTTTGAATATGCTGCTGCTGTTATGGCTTTCTGAATCCCCTGACTTGAATAGACAGATGGAAGAAGGAATGTTTTACTTTCCTTAGCTTTACTGGAAGTGCCCAAGTACTTAAAGGCTCCTTTCCAGTGGTTTATTTCATTAGTTAATTTCCCAAGAAGTATTCTTTCACCTGTGACCATCTTGGCCTACAAACCTGGAGAAGGCGCACAGATTAAAATTGCTGGTCTCCGAAGCACCAAAGTTTGCTTTTCCAAGTTGTAACGAAGTACCTTTCATCCCCTTTATAGGACTCCGTTATAGGCTATTGCGGTAATTTAAAACCCATGTACCTAGACTCCTGACCTTGTTATAACATCACTTTATAATTCTCAAAATACTTGGTTCTCGAAGATTTTCTCAGTACCAGCCATGTATTCTTAAAGAGCCCAGACGATTTGTCTTCGGTGTTACATTAGCCATAGCTCCTCCGCCGGTAAGGCCTAACATTCTTACTGAATCGCCTGACAAAAATCACTCAGTTCTTTCATTACTTCACAGCTTAACATGGCAGTCAGTTATTAGCATTCTCCATTTCCAGAAATACCCTTGGTGGGAATAATGGCAGAGTGCACCTCCGAGCGTCGGGTGCCGAAGCGGCTCTGCGGCGGGTTCACGGGTAGTTCATCGGGATTGCTGGCGATATTCTGGAGCGGTGCAGCCTTCCACGTGTGACTGACCTCTCAGTGGTCCCAGAGCTGGAGGACATGTGTGCTCACACGTAGGCTGTCGGCACGTTGCCCTCTGCTGCTCTTGTCTGTCAGGTGGACGTTGACCTCAGCTACTGGCGGAAGCCTACAGTGGGGCATTGTTCATGGAGAGCTGGGTCCTTCCTTGGTGGCTCAGCTGTCTCCCTTTGTTACTAGCACGCGTCCTGTACGGTGCTGGACTTCACCCCAGCTTTGCAATAATATGTACTGTTCAAAACAGCCTGTGCTTATGCTGCCCATCGTTATCCAGGGTTTGTTTTATTTTTATTTCGTGTTTTAAAGGTTTTTTATTTAAAAAAAAATTTCATATTAAAAACAATTTCTTTAATGTTTTTTATATATTTGAGAGAGAGAGAGAGAGGGAGACACAGAATCGGAAGCAGGCTCCAGGACCACTGAGGCTCAGGTGCCCCTAAAGGTTTATTTATTTATTTTATTTATTTTTTAAATGTTTTATTTATTTCTAGGAGAGAGAGAGACAGCGTGAGCAGGGGAGGGTCAGAGAGAGAGGGAGTCACAGACTGAAAGAGGCTCTAGGCTCTGAGCTGGCAGTCAGCACAGAGCCCGACGCCCGGCTCGAACCCACGAACCGCGAGATCATGACCTAAGTGAAAGTCGGACGCTTAACCGACTAAGCCACCCAGGCGCCCCAAGGTTTATTTATTTTTGAGAGAGAGAGAGCGCGAGAGAGAGAGTGTGCATGCAAGTGGGAGTGGGGCAGAGAGGTGGGGACAGAGGATCTGAAGCAGGCTTGGCGCTGACAGGCTAACAGCAGCCGGCCAGATGTGGGGCTTGAACTCTTGAATCTTGAGATCATGACCTGAGCCAAAGTCAGCTGCCCACTGACTGAGCCACCCAGGTGCTATTTATTTTTATTAAAAAAAAAAAAAATGTTTATTTACTTAGAGTCACACACAAGTGCATGCAAGCGAGGGAGGGGCAGAGAGAGGGAGAAAGAATCCCAAGCAGGCTCTGTGCTCCCAATGCAGAACTGGATGTGGGACTCAAACTCGCAAACTGGAAAATGACCTAAGCCGAGATCAAGAGTTGGACGCTTAACCAACTGGGCCACCCTGGCGTCCTCAGAGGTTTATTTTTGACTCGAATCTGAAGCTATTGAAGAGGAAGAGAAACCTTATTTCATTGGACTTCACTAACAGAATTTGTGATAAATTGACAGGAGGAAAAGCAAAGGAGATCAGAGGAAATATACTTAACCCTTGAAAGGTGAATTCTTCATGGCAAATAACACATTGTTGATAATAATAGTAGTATTCGATCTGTGCATCAAACAGGGCTTCTGCTTGGAAACACTTGGGTAGCCATCTCCACTACTGAGGCTGGGCATGTTTAATATTGCCAAAGAAACACTTTTTGGGTGAAAACAGTGAAAGAGTTTGATTCACCCCAGACCTCTAAGCTGGTGAGCAAACCTTTGGAAACCTGCAGAGACTAACTTCTTGGGATTAATTGAGAAATAGTGGGACTAACCTGAAATTTAAATTGGGCTGTGAAGGCAAAATTTTAATTTGGCCACCAGTGACTATTTTAGAAAAGGTGAAAACCAGAAGGGAAGATTATTTCTATTTACACTTTGGACAGTGTTTAGAGCTCTCTCAGCAGATTTCTTGATTGACTTCATCTTTTTATGGTTTTCCCTTGACTAGAGCTTCTTCGTGGAGAAAAAAAATTAGGGAAAGTTATTTTTAATTCTTGTTGCCTTGAGCATCTAATTGTGGATTTGGCGGTAAAGAGACAAAAATGCCTGTAAAAGGCTCTCCTGTTTTGGCAGCTCAGGAGAAGAACCTGGCAAGAGAGAGAGGTGGACACGTTGGAAGGGAGGGCCGTGTACCAGAGCCTATGCCTGTAGTATTTGTGGGTAGAATTGTCATTACTTTTGGCAGAAGGGGATTCATCTTTGTTTTTCCTGGCCTTCCAGAAATACAAAGGTCAGGAACTTGAAACTGAAGAAATCAGTTTGAAACAAGCCTCCTTCAACCTCTGTCAGAACTTGCTGAGCGAGGGGTATCCCAAGCCTTGGATATCTGGAGAACAGCGATCTGAAAAGCTTAAGGCCTGGCCTCTTACTGAATGTTGAGGGCCTTATAGAAAGCACGAAGTCGAGGCCATTTTTCTAATGGAACCATCCATTACTGCCGAGGGCTTGCTGGAAAAAATAACGGGTCTTTCACAATCTCCTCATCCTCAGAGATCAGAAGCCTATGCCAGGCTAAATGTTACAGTGGCACATGATTCAGGGTCCCTTGGCTACTGCTGAGGGCTAACCTTGCAGGTCTGTATTTCAGGGGACATAGTCCTTCACTTTTCTTTTTTTCCCTCTGATCCTCTCTCACTTCTCTTTTTCTTTTCCCTTCAATCCATGGGCAGATGATAAAAGGCATTTGTGGGGGCACCTAAGTGGCTCAGTCAGTTAAGTGACACTTGATTTCAGCTCAGGTCATGATCTCACAGTTGATGGATTGAGCCTCATGTCATGCTCTGCACTGACAGTGTGGCCTGCTTGGGACTCTCTCTCCCTCTCTGTCTGCTCCTCTCCTGCTCATGCCTTCTCTCAAAATAAATAAATAAACTTAAAAAAAAAAAACAAATAAACCCGGCAGTTGTGTAAAAGTTGACTTGAGAAAATAAGGTCATTGGTGGATTCTTGGTGGGTTTCTGCAATAGACGCTCAAGACTCCATTGTGCCATTTGGTCCAGGCGCTGGTGGGTGGCAACGGATAATCAGCCCAGCGTATGCCCGTGAGACCAAGTGTTGGATTCCATCTGGCATATGTGATGCCAGGAAATAATTGGGCCATTTGAGGGAATAGTGAAATAGCACATTTTGCCTTCTGTACATTAAAACACAAAAACATCATGCAACGTGGAAGGATTTTTCCAGGCAATAGCTTAAGAGATACTCTCATCCCTGCTTCTCGGCATGGCTCGTGTTTAACAGAACATGCCTCTGGCCTACTTAGCTGGATGCCCTGGGGTGCAGGGGGGACCTGAGGCTGGAGCTTTTCTCAAAGGCTCTCTCAGGCTCCTCCCCATACTGACATGGCCTAAATGGCTGTCCCTTTGCCTTGGAAAGGCAGGGGTTCTCAGCTTCTACAAATACGAACTTGTAATGTTTCTTAGATATTTGAGTAGCTGAATGTTGAGAAAAGCCAAAGTGCTTTACCTCTACCTGCTCAGAGCCCTTAAATGATTTTATCCATCTTTACTACAAAACAGTGGATCTTTTTTTTTTCCTTGCATAATGTTACCTCTCAAATCAAGGAGGATGATATTATTATTACTATTTTTCAAAACAACTAGTTTTTTTTAAATTTCTTTTTAAAAATTTATTTCTAGGAGAGAGAGCGTGAGCAGGGAAGGGTCAGAGAGAGAGGGAGATACAGACAAAACAGCTATTATTTTTTTAATGTTTCTTTTTGAGAGGGGAACAGAGGATCCAAAGCGGGCTCTGCACTGACAGCAGAGAGCCTGACTTGGGGCTTGAACTCACTAACTGTGAGATCATGACCTGAGATGAAGTTGGACGCTCAACCGACCCAGGTGCCCCAAGGATGATATTATTAACCCATTTTACAGACAAGGAACCTAAGGCAATATGAAATTAACATCTTCCGGGTCATACAGTGACTATCTGTAGGAACAGGATTCGTACCTGGCCTCACTGTGGAGCCTGAGCACTTAACCCGTTACACCATTTTGTTTCTCTGTATCTAAATAGTTGATGACATGAATTATTTCCCTGTCATTCATTCAGTCACTCATTCATTCATTTTCTATATAAATATTTATTGACCCAAACTTAGACCCAGACTGCTAGGTAGTGAGTTCATTCAGGACGAGGACTGTGTCTTGATTTACATTTTTCTACAGTGCCTTTTCTAGAGTAGGTGCTCAGTAAATACATGTATGCTATGTGAGTGCCCAAAAGGGTGGATATAGTTGGATGGTACAAGAGTTTGCTTGACCCATCAAAGAGTTTCCAGTTTCCTCCATAGGGCGTGAGTTCTGTAAGCCCAGGATGTAACCCTTGATAGAAGTGTTTATTCCTGTGTTTGAGATTTAGTGGGGGAAGCCATGGGCACTCACTTTGCTGTAGTTTAAGGGAGACACATGGAGAATGTTTTAGGTGATCCATTGATAAGTCAGGCCCCAAATTGCCCCCAAACAGGTTCTTCAGTTTATCTTCAGCTATACTCTCCCTCCTCCCACCTTATCTCCTCTTTCTCTCTGTCTCTCTGCCAATCTGTCTCTCATACACATGTACAACCTTCTTTTGAAGTTGTAATCTTCAAGGCCTGCTCCCACCACCTCCTATAAGAAGCCTTCCCAGATTTCTCACATCACATTGATCTCACCTCTTCCCATGTTCCCCAAAGCATGTTTCCTTGTACCTTTCAAAGTCCAATTTATTTCTGTTTCAGAATAAATTCTGTGCACAGTAGTCACTTGTCTCTTGTACTGGTTGATGAACCCCTTGAGGTCAGGAACTGCACCAGTTCCCAGCTCCCCCGCACCAAACGCAGTGCTTTGTGTGAAGTAGGACACAGTAAATACAGAGTTAGATTGAGATTTGTCAGGAGAGGTTTTCTAAGTGCCAGTCGTTCTGATACTATGTGCTGTCAGGGCCTTTAGACATGACAGCGCAGCCCCTGACCTCAAGGGATTTGGAAAAAAAGAAGATAATCTTCAAAATGAATGAGTAAAACAAATGCTCCTGCCTCAGCAATGGCCAGAGAAGAATGGATATTGATTTCATAAAACTGACTAAATTATTTCTTGCTACATTGTAACATGGCCTGGATATGTTCTTTAGGTTTTTACCCCATACTTCTCTAAGTACAGCCATCTGGATTTTTTTCCTTTTGAGGCATTTCCATGTCAGTGCACTTTTTTAAAAACACCTACTTGTTTTAAAACATGTTTCTTGGGAGATCATGCTTGAAGACCTTGAGTTACCTTCTGACCATATTTCAATCATGGCTTTAATCACATCCTCAGCCATTTGAATTATTTAGAATCTTTTTGAGATTACATTTTTTATTCCTAATTATATGACAAAGATATATACCATGAAATATTTATCATGTAATTATGATTAAAATGTACAGTCTCCCCAAAGGTATGAATAATACCGTTAAGTATTCTATATTTAATTAAAGGAGTCTGGTGGACAAGGCTGGGTTGCCTTGCTTAAGCTGAGAACTACGTTTCCCAGCATCCCCTTGCCTGTATGGTTCCGGGTTAAAGTTGGTGCAAAGAGGAATATACACAGTCCACAAACGTGGCCATTTCTTCGCGGTTTTTTGGCTGTCAGGTGCAGAGATGGGTGGCTGCAGAAGTGTCTCCTGGGTGCCCTGCTTATCCTTGCTCTCTTCTCATCTGCATCCAGCATCTCTCCTTGACTCTCGGCCCCAATGCCCTGATGTCCAACTGGAGCCTAAGACCCACCGCCAGTTGTGTGGCTGCGGACCCACGGGACAGCTGCTATGCAGAGGTCACTGTCCAGCTCTCCTCTCTAGTCCCTTTTGAGGCTGCACATGCCTGCCCTCTCTGATGGCCTGTTGGGTGACTGCTGATCTGCCAGCACCCTTTTGGATCTTCACACCCCTCTCCCAGCTCCTCTCCTAACTATATGCATAGAGTCAGATTCCTATAAGAAAATCCCATCCCATTTTCTCGTGGTGTCTCTGTTCTCTGACTGAACCCTGACTAACACAGGAAGTAAGAGAATTAGAAGCAAGTGTGAAATCTTTTTTCAAAAGGGGCCTCATTCTTTCAAAGCCTTTTGCTTTTAAAGTTGTTAAGGGCAAGTGTTTAGTGGTGGACAGAAGTGCTAAAACCTCTCTGCCTTGCTTCCGCGGTCTCTGGGACATAATGATGAGATGTCCTTTTTTATATGAAGATCAGCCTGCTGGCTCTACCATCTGTGAAGGTGGGTTCATGCTGTTCCACACACATCTGGATTTGTGAAATCTCGTAAAGGAGAATAGACACTCACATGTTTATTTCTGTCCTTCATCCTTTCCTCCTTTCCTTCTCATGGGACCTCTTAGGCTCTCAGGACCAGTGGTGGGGATTTAAAGTTTTAGCTAGACTAGGAAGACAGCAAATCCATGGCCTTAACCCCCCTCAGGAACATGCCTTAATGCTGCTAAGCCCACTGGCCACCAAAGTATTCCCTTTGGGGGTCACTGTTTTTTTTCCCTAACATTTTCATCCACTCCCCCCTCCAGCTTATCCATCCATCCATCCATCCATCCATCCCTGATCTTAACACTTCTCAATCACCTGTCTCAGACGTCATGTTGGGTTTAGAAGGATAGGCTGTGCAGTAGACCTGTTGGGTTTGAATGCAGGTGCTATAACTCACTAACTATGGAATTCAGGGATTGCCAAAATAACTTCTGAGCTTTATGTCCCTAGTCTATGTGGTGATAATAACAGTGCCTATTTTATAGAGTAGTCCTAAGGATTAGATGAGCTAATGGGTGGAAAGTGATTCGCACCTGTATATGGCATATTGGTAGTACACGGTGTCCACTGCTGTTATTATTTTTTCCAGCTTTATTGATATATAATTGTTCCTATTACTAGTCAATTATATGAATCACATATAATCTTTGTCTTCAAGAAGTTTGCAGTTTACTAGGGTGGGGCAGGCACATGAACCCGCAGAGTGGCCTGAGACTAAGAGGAAAGAGACATAAATTAGGTATTTTTTTTCTTAAGCCTAGAGATATTGAAAGTGTAGATAGATAAGCATTATGGAGATATGTACAAATAAATTCAAATATATAGTCATTAATCACTGTTAAAAAGAAAAGTCTCCCGAATTATCACCTCTGCAACATATCTTCTGCACCATTGCTCTTTCAGTCCTAGACAAAGTCCCCTTTCTTAGGATGGTGTTTAAAGCCACAGAAATATATATACCATCTCCCCCCTCCTTCCTGGCACTTGGGAAGGATACTTGACCTAAGGGCATCTGATTTTCTCATTGGAAATAGGGTGGTGACCTTAGACTTCCATTATTCTGCTCAAGAAAGATGAGTTGGATCAACTGAAATTCATTCCTAGGGCACTAAAGAGACTGAGCCAATTGGTGAGCTCTGCATCTGGATGGAGGCTCTTGTTCATTGGGTGGCTGGGAAAGCCCCTTCTGGTCCATATGCAAGCAGGTAGGTAGGTTGGGGAGAAAGGTGCAGAGATGTGCATTGAGGGGCGGAACGATGGAGCCCCTGAGAAATGGAGATCTGGCTTCTGTTGAGACATTTGGTCTAGGTGTATTATTATTATTATTATTATTATTATTTTGGTTGCAGTGGCATCTAGGATGTGTCTTCTGTTGCATTTCTTGGATACTTTGTTGGGGTCTCTGGGATGGAGTTCTATTGGCCATATCTAGGCTTTTTTTTTCTGTTCCGCAGTGTAGTCATGAATCGGTTGACTATTGATTGCCAGATGTATGCTATTACATTTAAAATTTTGGAGCTTTATTTTTGGAGGTTCAAACCCTACCCTGCTGTCCTGTGAGTTTGTAAGGTAGTCCAGTCCTGAGCCTTCAGCATTGAACATGTGCCACAATCCACAGGGAAGCAGTTTGGTACATGCTATTCATGCTCTCCATTGAGAAAAGGGCGTTGTCAGTAACTGGGAAGCCTCAAGGTCGTGTGAGAGCTGCAGTGTGGCTGATCGAAATCC
Source organism: Proteles cristata cristata (assembly GCA_017311185.1). Classification (NCBI taxonomy): domain Eukaryota; kingdom Metazoa; phylum Chordata; class Mammalia; order Carnivora; family Hyaenidae; genus Proteles; species Proteles cristata. The sequence goes on from JAESUZ010004660.1 coordinate 1,912,832, forward strand.
TTCCTCTTCCGAGGAGCTCCCATTTTCTGAAGTGCATGGGAGCTAGCCTGGTGAGCAAAGCAGAGCTTAAACTTAAATTTTACAAGAGAGAAAATTGGAACAGTAGAAAAAAAGAAATCTTGAAGTCTTACGGACTGGAGCATTCTAAACCAGACTGCCTGTGACTCAAATCCTGGCTTTGTGAGTGACTAGCAGCTGTGTGATCCTGGGTAAGTTTCCTAGGTCCCATGGTTCAGCCGCCACATCTGCAAAGGTGGTTGGTAGGAGAATGAAAAGAAAATGTAGGAAAATAGCCTAGCACAGTGCCTGATATATAGTGAGAACTCCGTGCATGCTAACTAGTTACACAGTGTATTATATGATGATGATAATATTATGTCACACTGGATATTAGATTGAATATATGCATTTTGAGGAGATCTTTGACCAAGAAAGCCAAAAATAAATTCCTGTTTATTTTCCTTTTATTTATTTGTTTATTTATCTTTTTTGGGTCCATAGGAGTGTTGTTCTGTAGTGTTAGGCTCTAGTAGGACTCAATAATCTAGTGTTGTCTTTCTAGTCCACAAGGACTTTTATTTCAGGCAGTGCATTTTATAACTAAACTCTCCCCCACCCCCCACCCCTGCCCTATTCCCGAGTCTCTTTTAAAACATAAATTGAGCTCTAAAGTCTGAACTGTTATTGGGGACGCAGAAGCCCTCTTCCACAGATGCCTGCCATGCTGTCTAGTGTCATGAAAATCTCTCTGACCGCAGTGAGAGGCCGCTGCACACCCCTTAGAATGGAAGTTATAAAAACCCCAGAAAATAACAGGTGTTGATGAGGCTGTGGAGAAATCGTAGCCCTTGTGCACCTGCTAGTAGAACAGAACATGTGCGGCCTCTACGGAAAGCAGTCTGGTTTGTTCCTCAAAAAATGAAATCTAGAATTATCACATGATCCAGCAAGCTGACCTCTGGGTGTACACCCAAAAGAATGGGGAGGAGAGACTTGAAGAGACCTTTGTACACTTAATGTTCACAGCAGCCAGAAGGTGGAAGCAACTAACAGTCCATTGGCAGATGAAAGGATAAACAAAATGTGGTCAATTCACATGATGGAACACTATTCAGTCTTGAAAAGGAAGGAAATTCTGACGCTGCCCAACATGGATGAACCTTAACCTTGAAGACTTAAGTGGAATATACCAGGCACAGAAGGATAACTACTGTATGACTCCACTTAATATGAGGCACCTCGACTGGTCAAATACACAGAGACAGAAAATAGAATGGCAGTTGCCAGAGCACGGGTGGAGGGGGAATTGGGAATTTGTTGTTAAATGGGAGCTGAATTTGGGAAGGTGAAAAAAGTTCTGGAGATGCTGGTGATGATGCACAACTACGGGAAAATGTACTTCCTGCCATTGACCCGTATGCTTAAAGATGGCTAAAATAGTAAATTTTATGTGTGTTTTAGCACAGTCACACTCCACACACCCCACAGGTCTTTACAGAGTGCCCAGTGCACAGTCGGAATAAACACTGGCTGTTAGAAAATGAAAAAGTCCCTTTACGTGTGCGTGAGATCAAAGGTAGGGTGTCTCTGTGTCAAAGTTTGGCTGATTTCACAACCACCTGAATTCACCCAGTTGTACTGAAGAGCAAGAAAACATGGCTTGTAGATTGTACAGATGGGGAAAAAAAAGAATTTTCATTCTTGCTGGATTTCTATTATTTTTAATTTTTTTTTTTTTTTTTTTTTTTTTGAGAGAGAGACAGAGTGCAAGCCAGGGAAGGGCAGAGAGAGAGGGAGACACAGAATCCAAAGCAGACTCCAGGCTCTGAGCTGTCAGCACAGAGCCTGATGCGGGGCTCAAATCCATGAACCATGAGATCATGACCTGAATCAAAGTCAAGACGCTTAACCAACTGAGCCACCCAGGTTCCCCATTCTTGCTGGATTTCTGCTTGAAGTTTTCTCAACGCTTGGAGGGTGCAGCCTCTCTGGCCTGGAGTTGGGGTGCTCCAGTGCTGCTGGGTGGCAGCACTTTCTCTCCATTCTAGTGCTGTTCCTGTGTGCTCCGTGATTCCTTTCCTTTTTTTTTTTTTTTTTAATGTTTTTATTTATTTCTAGATGAGAGAGAGAGACAGCGTGAGCAGGGGAGGGTCAGAGAGAGAGGGAGTCACAGACTGAAACAGGCTCCAGGCTCTGAGCTGGCAGTCAGCACAGAGCCGACGCGGGGCTCGAACCCACGAACCGCGAGATCATGACCCAAGCGAAAGTCGGACGCTTAACCGACTAAGCCACCCAGGCGCCCCCCGTGATTCCTTTCCTGCACGAATCTGGTCCAGTTGTGCTATCTAACTTATTGTTCATCCTGCAAGACACAATTGGCTAGCTTTCCCTGCTTTTGTAGTCTCTGAAACAATTTAAAATAGGGATCACACAGTCCTAAAGACTTGGTAAAAGCTGCATAGAAAATCCTCTGGACTTTGTTCGTTTTAAGTGTTAGGGATGGCGGGGAGCCTTGATTAGCAATTCAGTTTGATTCATTCAGTTTTCTGTTTTCTTGTGTCAATTTTGGTTACGCGTGTATACGCACATACTTTGTTTCATGTACATTTCCACATTTGCCGTTCACTTAGGATTTGAAAAAATCTCTACTGCCTATTTTATTATTCTTCGTGTTGGTTGTGACTTTTACTGACTGGTCCTGATTGAAGATTGTCTGTTTCATCCTCTCACCAAAGAACACTTTTGGTTTCGTTGCCGCTGCCCGTTGCTGCTCTTCTATCCCATTAATTTCTCCTTCCTTCCACCTTCTGTAGGTTTTCTCCTTGGTCCTCTTTCTTACTTTGAGTTGAACACAGAGCTCACTAAGATGCAATCTTTCTCATTGTAAAATAGATCACTATAAAGCTGTATTCTATTCACTGTTAGGTACATTCTTGGCTAGATCTCACCAGTTTTGATAGGAGTTATTTCATAGTTTTTTGTTTCACATACTTTATAATTTCCACTGAGACTTCCTCTTCTGGTCGTGAACTATTTAGATGTATGTTTTACATTCCAAACATGTGGGCTATTTGTTGATTTATCAGTTAATGGCAGTGTAGTCAAGAAGAGTGGTCTGAATGATACCAATTTTTGTGATTTGTTACGTTTTCCATTGTGACACATATTGTTTCTGTAAAGGACTCATGTGCGTCTGCAAAGAATGTTCTGTTTGTCAGGTTCAGGGTTCAGTTTTTTTATTTATTAGATTGTTAACTTTGTTCAAATTTGTTATGTTTTTAATTAAAAAATTTTTTTTATTTTTAATGTTTTTTTACTTATTTCCAGGAGAGAGAGAGAGAGAGAGACAGCATGAGCAGGGGAGGGTCAGAGAGAGAGGGAGTCACAGACTGTAACAGGCTTCAGGCTCTGAGCTGGCAGTCAGCACAGAGCCCAACGCGGGGCTCGAACCCATGAACTGCAAATCATGACCTAAGCGAAAGTCGGACGCCTAACCGACTAAGCCACCCAGGCGCCCCTGTTTTTAATTAAATTTTGAAACACTTTAGCTATCAATTTTCTGATGTGTTAGGCTCTCCCCGTAAGTTGATTTGTCAGTTTCTGCTTGTAATTCTGTTTTTGCTTTTGTGTACTTTTTTTGCTTTATATATTTTATGAATTACATTATTTTGAGGCTAAGTTATTACATATGTACAAGTTTATGATTCTTATATTTTCTAGGTGGATTTTTTCCTTTGATTTTTATAAAGCATGGCTCTTCACCCCTATGAATACATTTTTTTTCCTTTAAGCATTATCGGATGTACTATTACTCTGTGGGCTTATTTTGGTTAGCATTGGCATGTGATATATAATTACATTCCAGTATTTTCAGCCTTTCTTGTGGGATTTATGTATGTCTATTTTAAGCATCATATAGCTGGATTAAAAATGCAAATGCAGGGGTGCCTGGGTGGCTCAGTCGGTGAAGCATCGGACCTCGGCTCAGGTCATGATCTCACGGTTTGTGAGTTCGAGCCCTGCGTCAGGCTCTGTGCTCAGAGCCTGGAGACTGCTTCAGATTCTGTGTCTCCCTCTTTCTCTGCCCTTCCCCACTTGCACTTTGTCTCTCTTTCTCTCTCAAAAATAAATAAAACATTACAAAAACTTAAAAGATGTTTATAGAAAATGCAATCTTACCATTTCAGTCTTTCAATTGATGAGCTTAATCCATGATCAGTCTCTTTACCATGTTTGTTTTCTCTTTCCTCTTTCTGCCTTCTGTTGGATTGATAAAGTTTTTTATATTCCTCTTCCCTCTCCCACCTTACTTCCGGTTTGAAAGCTTTGGATTGATAGGTAGTCTGAAAGTTTAAACACTTATAATTAAGGATAAAACTTTCTTTAAAACTCTGTAGTTATGCTGCTGCCTCCCAAACAGTGGTCTCACACATATTACTTGTTCATTGAAGACTCCTTTCCACTATCTTATAATTGATGTTTAAGTTTTAGTTTCATTCAGTTTTAAAATATCAGAGTTAGTAATTTTGTTTTTGTACATCAGCAGGTAATTGAGTGTATTAACTTTTTAAAAAGTCCTTGCCCATGATGAGAGTGAGCATATCTTTGTATTTTAGATAATGTCTAGGTTTTGTTCTCGCTCGTGAAGGGTAGTTTAGCTGTCTGTAAAATTCTTAGTTGACAGTTACTTTTCCCTCAGCCTGCTTTTTGTAAGTATACATACTTTCCTGTTGAGAGGTCTGCTATGAGTCTAAGTACTGTTTCTTTATAGGATATCTGTCTTCTTTTCTTCTGTATGTTGGTCGGGGCTCTCCAGGAAAAACAGAGTCAGTAGATGTATATGTATGTAGAGAGAGCTTTATTTTAAGGAATTGGCTTATGTGCTCATGGAGGCTTGTGAGCCTAAAATCTGATAAGTGGAGGCTGAGCAGGCATGCTCAGGAAGTGCACTTCAAATCCAACGGCAGTCTTCTGATGAGCCAGAAAGTGCTGATGTTGCACATGAACTCCACAGGAGGTCTGCTGGTAGGATCCTGTCTTGCTTGGGAGAGTCAATCTTTTGTTCTAGTCAGCCCTTCCACTGATTGGATGAGGCCCTCCCACTTTATGGAGGGTAATCTGCTTTACTCAAAGTCGACCAATTTAAATATAGATCTCATCCAAAAACACCCTCACAGAAACATCCAGAATAATGTTTGGCCAAGTATCTGGCTGTCGTGGCCCAGCCAATTTGACACATAAAATTAACTGTTAACACTCTAGATAATCTATTATGATCATCTCTTTATATTCTGTGGTTTCACTGTGATTTATTTTTATATATCCCTGCTTGGTACTCAAAGTGTACACATTTTAAATTCTTGAAGATTTTTAGCATTTGTGTTTGTGAATATTGCTTGCCCCAAAGTTGCCCTTGTTCTGGCACTTCTGCATGATGGGTGTTGTATTTTCTCTCCACGCTATTTTCTGAGTGAGTTCCTCAGAACTCTCTTCCAATATCCTCATTTTCTCTTTGTATTTAGTGTAGAATTTATTCCTGCCAGTGTCTTTTATTTCTAGGGTTTCTATTTTTTTAAATATCTTGTCTCGTCTTGTTTTATATGTTGCCTATTTTTGATACATTAATTTCTCAAATTGTTTTTTTTAAAAAATGTTTACTTTTGAGGGGGGGAGAGGGGCAGAGAAAGAGGGAGACAGAATCCCAAGCAGGCTCCACACTGTCAGCACAGAGTCAGATGCAGGGCTCGAACTCCCCAGCGGTGAGACCATGTCCTGAGCTGAAACCAAGAGTTGGACACTTAACCAGCTGAGCCACCCAGGCACCCCTCTTGAATCGTTTTTAATGAAGTCATGCCTTCCTTTACCTCCTTGAACGTTTTAGACATAAATAAAGTCTTTGGTTGACGGAGCTGTAAAATAATGTCATCTGGTGTAAATATATGTTTCAATTTGATTTTGATGGCTGACTTAAAATTTTGTTCTTTAGGCTTCTTGTTTTCCCCCAGCTCTACTGCGGTATAATTGGCAAATAAAACCGTATGATATTTAAAGTGTATGATGAGATGATTGATTTGATACATGGAAACATTGTGACAGGATTTCCCCCAGCAAAGTTGTGAGTACAGGTCTTTAATTTTGGTCCTTTGTTGTTACCGTTGGGTTTTCTCTCTTTCTACTTGCTTCTTGCAGTCCAGCAGTCCCTTCTCACCTGGCAGATGCTGACTTCCCTGCCACTACCTTCTGCTTCCAGCCCCAGAGATCAGTGTCCACCTCCACAGAAATGTTGATTTCTTGTTTTAGAGTCAAAATGTGCCTCTTTTGTTTTCTCGTATAGTTTAACCATCCTTGCTGAGAGCAGAGGGTGATCAGAGTGTGTCCTCTTGACAAGCTAGCTTATGTGTTTTAAACATTTTGCTTTGACTGCACCACAGTCAAAGCAAACAATTAGAAACAATTAGAAAAAGAAAAGTGGTAGTTCATATATTTACCGTCTCCTGGTCTTGCCTACGTTGAGAGAATTAATTTTGTTGATGAAAGAAGCCAAGGAGTTGTATCTCCTCTTGGAACTTGTTTTACCACCGGGTCAGGAAGAAGTGTCACTTGTCTTGGCTCCTGCCGGCAGGTTGACTTTCTCCAGAGCATTCCGTGGCTGGTGTGCAGTGGATGCTGTGCCGTCCTGATCTGCTTCACTGGAGGTTGTAGGCTTGAAAGCACTTTGAAAACATTTGGAAACCCTCTGCCACAGTGAGTGGTATTATTATTATGAATACTCTTGGCAATTCTCATTGGAGAAGATGGTGTGGCATGGCCCAAGGGGAAGGATTTTGGGAGCAGGTGGATCTGTGTTCTGATTCTGGGTCCACCCTTATTAGCTCTGTAATCCCAGCGGGTAAATCGATTAACCAGACTCTTGTTCCTTAAATGAGAGAAGGAGTAGCTGTCACCACAGTGCCCCTGACTTTGCTCCATTAGCTTGGGATGGGAGGACAACTTCTCTTTTGTTTCTTCTCATCTGGAAAGTTCAGTAGTGCCAAGCTCCATGTTGGAGTGAAATGAGGGGACTAAAGAAGCCCAGGGCACTTGGCCCTTTATCATCCCCCAAAGTGGCTTCTCTTTCCAGAGCTTTATCTATACAAAACTCTTCTCATCTCCGAGGAGAGCAACCAATTGCCTTTCATTATGTTTTGATTTCTTGGGTACAGGACCTAGAACTTGAAAGTGGTCCAGAGGGCCACGTCCAAGGGCTCTGGGGGTAGAGGAAGAGATCAGCCTCGGGTCTTTCCCACCCTCGCACCCCTGCCTCCCTTGGCCCCACCTGCAAGCTTCCCAAGGCAGGTGCGTGTGATGAGCACACCCACAGTGCCGCTGCTTTGTTGCGTTCTCTTCTGCGGTGGTTCATAAGGGCTGCACCAGAAAGGGATGCACGGGATCTCTGAGGCAACAGGGAATTCAGACATGGTGTGTAAGCAGGAACATCATTCCTGCCCTCCTGAGAGGCAACTGGTTTATGTGTAAGAACCTGGACTTGGACACAAGGGACCAGAACAGGGAGCCCTGTAGCCTTGGGCTGGTTTGAGCTTCCTGACCCCTGAGATGGGAGGTTGCAGCTGCCAATGGCTGAAAGTCCGTGGCAAAGGGAATGGTAGCTTTTGTTGCTCTGGCTGTGCCTGTCCCAGGGAAGGGGACTTGTTCTCGCTCGAGGTTGGGGATGGCTCCCTGATGGGTCGTGGGGCAGGGCGCTCAGGATGACCCCGCAGTCCGCCCTGACTCCTCTTTCATTAAAGTGCCTTCTTCCAGTTCTTCTGGCCATTTGCTAAGAATCTGACCAGTACCGATTCCTTTCTTACGGTACTTGCTCTAAAGTCAAGAAACTGACGAAGCAGGTGGGATCGGTGCCCCCTCCTCTGCTGGTTCCTGTGTGAATAAAGGATGTTGTTGCGGGTGGGGCGGGGGGGGGGGACGGGGTAGTTCTATGAAATTCACTGCTTCGATGCTAAATTTTGACAAATATTAAAGTGAACAGCGAAGGGGGAGGGGATCCCAACCGAAGCCTGAAGGCTTTTGAGTGGCTAGAAAAATCACTGTATTAAGCCACAATAACATCAATCTGCAGGTATGTTATAATTTTCTGTTTTTTAAGAGAACACGGAATGGCTGTAACTGCTTTTGTATTGAGCAGGGAAGCCGTACCCAAACCCCAAGATCTTTCATCTGCCGTCCCTTAATACATACTCACAAGTACGTCGCAGTCTTGAGGAAGCACAATTAAAAAGGGGGTAATCCTTTTTTTGAGCCCTCTAGTTTAATTTTCATGATTACGGTAGATTATGAGTCATTCTGAGTCTCAGTCTGCAGGAGAGACAGCGCCTTCTCTTCAGTCCCTTTCAACAGTTGTTTATGGCAGCTTTGGCCTCTTTCTGCCTCTCGGAGCCTCTTTATTTTTAAAGCAAGGCAGACAAGGCCTAAAATTATTCCATTAAAGAGGGGCAATTTTTGTAATGGGACTTAGAGTGCTTTGCAGAAGTGCAGGCAAGTTTCTTCAATATCCTGAGCATTATTCGCTCATTTAGTTAAATGATGTTTCTAATTCCCTGGTAATTACGTGTAATGAGGCACTTTTTCTCTTCTTGATGAGACTTTAGCCTAATATGAGATGGCGTAGTTTTTCTCTTTTTTTTTTTCCATGGGGATAATTACCCCTTCCCAGGAAAAGCAGGGTTTGTTGTGCAGAATATAGCAAATTATTTTATTTCCTGCCATCTTGACTGCCAGTAAATTATAAAATTAAGTTTCAGTGGCGCATTAGCACCATTTTGGAAAAAGCTCTAGACTATTTTTCTTTTGCTTTTCTTTTCTTTCTTTCTTTCTTCCTTTTTTTTTTTTTAATATAATTCATGTACTGCTGTCCTCTGGGACTGTAGAGGCTATTATTCATAGAATAGATGTTTTTCTGCCAATTCCTAGTATTCAGATGGATGGAAGCAGCAACATAGATTTAATTTTTCTGGCTGATATCCAACGTAGAATGTTCTTGTAAGCGTCTTTGTGTTCAGGTAATTATCATCACAAAGTTAAGTAATATGTCCCCTCTTTTTCCCTGCTCTCCCCTCACTCCTTCTTTGGATGTCAAATTACCTTTTTTTTGTGCAATGCTTCAATTAGATGCAAAGCAACTAAATTTGAATCACATAAAGGTGGTGACACCAACTATTGAAAGGCAGAAATTCAGAGTTAATACAGTCACTCGACTTAACTCTTCTTGTTGTTAAAAGGCAAATTTGAAGAGAGAAACGTATGAAGAGAGCATCGTTAATTAAGTACAAGTCATGTTGAACTTTGGTTTCCTGGATTCAATGATTTTCTACTAAATTTTAAGAAAAGTGTGTGTGTGTGTGTGTGTGTGTGTGTGTGTGTGTGTATGTGTGTGCTGCTTTTTTGTTTTTGTTTCTGAAGAAGAAACATTTCTTAGGACACAGCAGTAGAATGGGCTGGAAAGAAAAAGCTGGGATTGGGAGTCAGAGGGTGCAGGTTTTAGGGCAGACCCCGCCCACCCCTCCCTAGCTGTGTGGTTTGGGCAAGACGACCTATTTGAACCTCAGTTCCCTCCCCTGGAAGGTGCCCGGGTTCCAGCAGATCATCTCCGAATGTTTAGAAACTCAAAAGGTCTTCAAATCAATTAGTGAAAGGATCATGTGCTGGGATCCTTACAAAGCAGCCTAGATTGGAGGGTGTGTGCGTGCGTGTGTTGTGGCTCCCCTCTGCTCCGTCCCCGGGCCTTGACTAGGAGCCTGGCTCCCAGTGTCCCGGAAGCGCCTGTCTGGAGCGTGTTAAACTGTGGTCCCGGACAGCGGAGGGATGCATCCCCATGAGAGTCCACACAGGACAGGTTCAGGAGCCAGTGAACCCAGGCTCCTTCAGCATTGTTTACCTTCAACAGGAATGCGTCCCTGTGGCTTTTGACCAGTGTCCCAGTATTTTCCTCTTCGTGAGGATGACCGAAGACTCTCTGTTTGCACGTCTGACATCAACAGCAGGCACCGAAAACGGCATTATCTTTGTCAGAGAAATAGAAGGAGCCCGTGGGATGTGGGCCACCTTATGCATGATTGGGGGATGGGGCTGTGCACCAAAGCAGTGAGTCTTGCTTGCTTGTGTAATCTGCCCTCAAGAAAAGCCTCCCATCTGGAGTTTTTATTTTAAGAAACTGCTGTTTGGGGTAACTCTGCATTAGGATATTTGTGTTGCTTACCTTGCTCTTCCCCTTGGGATCACCGAGGAGGCCTGTGTGCTGCCTCCTGATGGACCATCCTCAGGCACGTCCTTCTGCAGCTTGGAACCTGCAATAGCTCCCTGTTGACCCCACAGCAGTGTAAACTCCACACCCCAGCACGGACCAGAGGGTGGGCTTTAGAGTTAGGTGGATGAGGGGCTGAGTCCTTGATCTAACATTTACAAGCTCTGTGATCTTGGGCAAGTGGCAGAACTTCTCTGAGCCTCGGTGTACTCATCTGTAAAATGGGTATCCTAGTAATACCTAACAGGATAAAATGAGATCACACATGTGAAGTACTAAGTAAAGCCTGGGCTTTAACTGCTATTATCATTGTGTTAATATTACGACCTCACCTTGTACTGTTGGCTTAGATGTTTAGATGCTTGGATGTTTGAGGGCTGTATTCCAGCCACTGTTCCTCTGACTCACCCCAGGCTCACCAGTCCCTGCGCCTCTGTTTCTCTGGGTTCCTCTGCCCAGAATCCTTTTCTCTCTTGCTCCTGTGCCGTTAACCCATACCCTCATTCACGTGTTCAGCAGGTATTTATGGAGCACCCAGCGTGTGCCGGGCCCCCTTGCCTGCGGTGGCCAATCTCAGACATGCCTTTTTGGAGCAGCCTGGTGGGAGGGGCCCCCTCTCATTCCTCTCCTCATCTTCCCTGACTCAGTGCTTGGTGGCCCCGTTGGAGGCGCTATGTGAGGAAGGACTCAAGTGAATGGAATTCCTTTGGGAGCCCCACCACCGCCCCCAGCCTGTCTGGGGCGTGTGTGGTCTTGCCTGCCTGCGGGGCTCCCTGTCCTGAACTCCCTTGGGGCCGGGACCCCTGTGGTGGTGGTTGGTCCTCATGCTTGCCCCATGGCTGGGTGCGTTGTGAAACAACAACCACAGGCTTCCCGCCCACGCTTCCCAGCTGGCAGCTGTGGTGTCAGGCGAGTCACAGTTTTGCACAGTTGACCTGACTGCGTGTCTCATGGACCTCTGGTGGGGGGATGGAGCGGGGCGGTGGGTGAGGCATTCGGCCTAGAACGGCACACAGGAAAGGCTCCCAGAGTGTTATTACTACAATGACCATTACTCGTTTTTCTACAAGAGAGGTTCTCAAGCCTGGCTGCTGCCCATCTCATGGAGAGCTCTTAAACATAGACTTCTGGGTCCTTCCTTCACCTCCCGAGTCAGAACTGCCAAGATAGGCCCTGGGCCTGTGTGTGCCTTGTGCTCGTTGGCTGAGGGGGGTGCCCAGCCTGAGAATTGCAAGGGGCATGTTTCTGGTGCTGGCACATGCCTGTGTTCCGTGGGGACAAATGCCCTTGTGTTACATTATGAAGTGCCCTCTATCCCAGGTTGGATATGTCCCCACAAAATTTATGCCCAACCGAAACCCATGAATGTGACTGTGTTTGGAAATAGGTCTTTGCCGATGGAGTCAGTTAAGATGTGGCCGTGTTGGGTTAAGGTGGGCTCTAAAATCCAGTGTAAGTGGTGTTCTTATAAGAAGAGGGGAATTTGGACACGGAGACACACACAGAGGGAAGGCGGAGGCAGAGGTTGGGGTGACGCAGCCAAGGAACGCGTGAGGTCACCGGAAGCTGGACGAAGCAAGGATCTTCCCCCAGAGGCTGTGGAGGATGCACAGCCCTACCAGCACCTTCACTGTGGCCTTAAACTTCTGGCCTCCAGAACTGTGTGAAATAAATTCCTTGTGTTTGAAACCACCAGGTTTATGGTAATTTGTTATGGCAGCAATAGGAAACTGATACAGGCTCTGAGTCATATTTTGATAATCCTGCATTTGGGCAGAAACTGCTGATGAAGCTGATTTTGTGAATAGTTTGACGTATTTCTGGCACTTATTAACATCCATATAAATCTTAGAAAAGAATTTCCCCCTTAGAGGAAAATGGTCTTGTCACATTAAAAATTTTTTTAATTTTATTTTTTGTCTGTTTCAGCTTTATTGAGATATAATTGACATACAACATGTATAAGTTTAAGTTACACAATGTGTTAATTTGATTCACTTATAAATTATGAAACAATACCCACCTTAGCATTAGCTAACACCTCCATCATCTCACATAATTAGCATTTCTTTTTTTGTGGTGAAAACATTTAAGATCTACTCTCTCAGCAACTTTCAAGTAAAGAGCACAGTATTAACTATAATCACTATGTGGTACACTTGATCCCCCAAACTTACTCATCTTAAACTCAAAAGTGTCTACCCTTTGACCAATATCACTCCGTTTTCCCCACACTCGAACCCTGGTAACCACCGTTCTACTCGCTGTTTCTAGGAGTTTGACGTTTTAATTTTTATTTATTTTTTTATTTGAGAGAGAGCACAAGTGAGGGAGAGGGGCAGAGGGGGAGAGAGAAAGAGCATTTCAAGCACACTCAGCACAGAGCCTGACATGGCCCTGGGATCATGACCTGAGCCGAAATCAAGAGCCACCCAGTGTCATGTTTAGATTTAGTGAGATCGTGCAGTATTTGTCTTTCTGTGGCTTATTTTCCTTAGTATACTGCCCTCAAGCTCCTTCCATGTTGTGGCAAATGGCAGGATTTCCTTCGTTCTCATGGCTGCATACTGTTCCAATGTGTACTTGTACCACATCTTTATCCATTCATCAGCTGATGGACATTTAGGTTGTTGGAATCCATGTCTTGGCTATTAGGAATAGTGCTGCAGTGAGCCTGGGACTGCAGATGTCTCTTCGGGATCCTGATTTCATTTCCTTTGCATATATGGTCAGAAGTGGGATTGTGGGATCATACAGTTCTCTTTTTCATGTTTAGGGGAACCTCCAGATTGCCTCCCATAGTGGCTGCACCAGTTTTCATTCCCACCAACAGTGCATGAGAGTTCCCTTTTCTCCGTGTCCTCACCACCACTTGTCATCTCTTTTTGCTGATAGCCATTCTAGCAGCTATGAGGTGGTATATATCATTGTGGTTTCGATTTGCATTTCCGTCATCAATAGCGATGTTGAGCCCCTTTTTATGTATCTGTTGGCATTTGTACTGACATATTTTTAGAACTTAGGGTTCAATATTGAGGGTACAAGATGCCTCTGGCCATGTGGGACTGGCCAGATCTCAGGTCCTGTGTCTGCCCAGGCAGGTCTGAGCGTCCCTAGGGAAGAAGCCAGCATCTGGTCTGGCGGGACACAGCCTTCCAGTTGTTTGTTGATACCTTGAAGGAACCCCAGGGATGTTCAACAGACATCTCAGGGGAGGTGAGGTCAGTAGGGCAGGTTCCTGACCTCCTGTCGACTCAGTTTTTCCACCTCTGAAATGGAACTGCTTACACACTAAATTGTGAGTGAGCATCAAATGAAATCAAGACTCTGTGGTTTAATTCTGCTGTGCTGGGCTGTGTAGTCGGTTTTCACTGCTGTTATTTTTATTGTACTTTGGTGAGCTGACTCTTCACCTAGTTTGAAATATATGCGGAGACAATTGGTGTTGCAATCTCAATCTATAACCTAGGAGCCATTATTAAAGGAGAAAGAAGTTTTCTTTTTGTGAGAATGAAAAATGGTAGAGGAAGCCTATGTGGCACTGAATTCAAGAAATAGAGTGACTGGGCTCTGGTGATGGGGACACTCTGGAAGATTCTGTAAGCTTTGCCTGAGTTCTTTTGTTCACTGTGGCCTCCATGGACTCTCTGTTCCCTGAAACATCTTTGACAAGGTTCTGGTTGCTCCTCAGGTAGCCTAAGGTGGAGGCAGATGGAGCAGGTGACAATGGAGAGGGCTGGAAAGTTCTTCTTAGCATAGGAATCAACACAGATTTGAATATTCAGTCCTAAGGGTTATAAATAATGTGAGTTTTCATTGATGTGTAAGTGGAGCTACATTTAGTACAATAATTAGTTATTTGATTACTTTTGTTTTAGCCTGAAGTAGAGGACAATTGACAAATGTAAATACCTCTGAGACTGATGAGGCCCAGTAAACTAACTTTATTTATTACAAAATGCAATTTTATTAATATGAATTGACAGTAATTAATTTGCTAGTGTTGATGTTAATAATTGCATGTAATTTATGAAATATTTATGCTAGAGCAGAATAAAATAAGGCATAGATTCTCTGGCTTATTTGTTCAAAAGTCTGAATATTTCAACAAAGCTTTTCTAACTCAGTGCATTCATATTATAGTGTTTGGAAATCTCACAAAATAACAGCAACAACAAAAAACATCATATTTGCATTGTGCTTTCACGTTTTTTAGCAGTTCTTTGCTCGACTTCCAGGTGCTTTCGGGAACAAGGAGCCTGTACTTCAGGGGACTGTGAAATTCCCTGAAATTAAACAGGAGGATGCAGTTTTTGCGAGAGTCCTCCAGGAGATTCCCACTCCATCATCTCAGTCTTCGTTGAGGTTTTTTTTTTTTTTTTTTTTTTATTTTTATTAAAAAGGTTATTTTTTCCCACTTCACAGATAAGGAAACCAAGGCTCAGAGAGGAATCTTGGCTCTAAGTTGCATGCGAGTTGGAAGCAGCAGAGGCAAGACTCAACCCTGGGTCCTCTGGCTCCCAAATCCAGGACCCACTGAATCAAATCTCATCTTGCGTTTATTCCAGGTTTTTTTTTGTTTTTTTTTTTTTTCCCTGAATGAAAGTATGGACTGTTTCCCCCTCCTAATTCAGTTTGGGCCTCTTGTTCCTAGAAAAGGATTGTAATTGGAGAGAATCACAATTGAATTGAGCTAATGTGATCAGCGACAAGGGGCTGGAGTCTGTGACCCGGCTCTGTTGAGGCCTTCAGTCACTGTCTCGCTTCAGAGGATCCCTCCCCGTTCTGGAGGCTGCAGGCGGCGGGCCAGAGGGCAGCTGTGTTCAGGGGGCAGGAGAGGCAGCTGTGGGTGCCGGAACATGCCCCCTCCAGCGGCCGTGGCTCAGTCCCGAAGTCCCAGGCTGACATCATGGGCATGTGACCTGCTCCCACACTGACAAAGGGCCCAAGTTTAGTTTACTGTTCTGTTCTTACCATCTTGAAATTCTTAATAATTTTCTTAATCCCATTTCTTTTTTAAGGTATCTATCTATCTATCTATCTATCTATCTATCTATCTATTTAGTGAGAGAGAGAGACAGAGCACTAGGAGGGGAGGGGCAAACAGAGAGGGAGAGAGAGAATCCTAAGCAGGCCCTGCATGGTCAGCATGGAGCCCCGATGTGGGACTCGAACTCACAAACTGTGAGATCGTGACCCAAGATGAAATCAAGAGTTGGACGCTTAATTAACTGAGCCACCCAGGTGCCCTCTTAATAACTTTTTTTTAAATGTTTTATTTATTTCTGAGAGAGAGAAACAGCTGAGCAGGGTAGGGTCAAAGAGAGAGGAAGACACAGAATCTGAAGCAGGATCCAGGCTCTGAGCTGGCTGTCAGCACAAAGCCCAATGCGGGGCTCGAACACATGAACTGTGAGATCATGACCTGAGCCGAAGTTGGACGCTCAATCGACTGAGCCACCCAAGCGCCCCCCTCTTAATAACTTTTGAACAAGGGACTGTGCAGTTTCACTTTGCCCTGGCCCCAAAACCTGAAGGCATGCCCCTCAGGAAACCTGAGGCAATTATTTTGCCTCTCCGAGCCTCAACTCTTCATCTGTGAAATGGTTATAAGATATTTTACTTCACAAGATTCTTGAGGGGATTTAATGAGGGCATGCCCACGAATGCCTTATGAATTCTAAAGCTCCAAGGCCAATGCCAGGGATTTGTATTAGAGACTGTCTTCTCCAGCATCTGCATCTTGCAGATTTCACTGGAGTGAGCCAGAGCTGGAGGTTCTCCAGAAATAGGCAGCAGAGGGACAGACTTCAGTCCAGGGTTCTTTTTGAGTCCCTCTGAGCCTGTGTCCCAGGTTAGAGATGTCGGGCTATTAAAAACTCAACAACAACCTAAGGCCACAGATCACTGAGGATGAGAAGTTTCCCCCGCATTCTTGGCCAGGTGGCCTCAGAGCCCAGCTCTAGAGCCAGACCGACATGGGAAGGTTTAGGGTTCCAGAAGCCACCCCTGTGATCCATGTGTTTCTACCTTTCAGGCACACGCCCTTCTCATTTGAGAAGAAAAGAAAAATGCTTTCCGCACCAAGTCTCCAACTCACAAATCATTTCTCGAGCTGTGACCTAGGACACATTTTCCTCTCTGAACTCCCCTTTTCTCATTTGTACACTACTCATAATAATTGCGGATCCCTCCAGGGCCATCGGGGTATCAGACAAGAAAATGCACATGGAACCCCTAGAGCAGCGCGTGACCCGTAGAAGCCCAAAGGAAGAATGAACTTTTCTTGATCTTCTAATTATTATTCATTAGCAAAACGTGTGTGGCTAGGAGTTGCTCTCTTTGACAGGGTAGCTGGAGGGTTAAGCTGATGGCAGGGGAGCTACGCTGGGCCTGCCGAGCCCCTCCAGCCGGCCCACCTGCCCCATTTTCTCCCTCCATTTATCCTTCGTAAGTGGCTGGGAGCCTTGTCCCCTCTGCCGCCTCCAGCCCCTCAGGCTTGGGAGGGCTTGCGGGGCACGAGCTGCAGGACACACCACAGCTTCCTTCTTCCCTGAGCCTTGACTCGGACCCTCGGAAGCACTTCGTGATCTCGCTGCACTGGTGGGGTGACTTAAGCGTCTGTGCCCAGAATCTGCGTGAAGATGAGCTCGTTAAGGCGATAGAACACATTACTGCATGCTGCGTTCTGCACACCTGAGCTGTGCCTGGCCCAGCAGAGTCGGGGCCGGGGGTCGCCCTGAGGCTGGTTTGCGATGAGCAGCTGATGAATAAGCGATGAAACGGAACCTTGAAAGGAAAGGATCTAATTATAGACAGCACTGTTTTCACCATTTTAACCATTTTTTAAAATAAGTGTTTATTTTTGAGAGAGCGAGAGAGAGAGAGATAGTTGGGGAGGGACACAGAATGAGGGAAACAGAGGATCCAAAGCAGGATCCGCCATGACAGCAGAAAGCCAATGCAGGGCTCGAACTCATGTGCCGTGAGATCAACACCTGAGCCAAAGTCAGACACTTAACTTATTGAGCCACCCTGGTGCCCTCATTTTAACCATTTTTTGAAAAAAATTTTTTTTTTAAAAATTTTTGAGAGAGAGACAGAGTGCAAGCATGGGAGGGACAGAGAGAGGGGGGGCATCCAGAATCTGAAGCAGCCTCAGGCTCTGAGCTGTCAGCACAGAGCCTGTCACAGGGCTTGAGCCCACCAACCGGAAGATCTTGACCTGAGCCGAAATCAAGAGTTGGACACTTAACCAGCTGAGCCACCCAGGCACCCCATTTTTAGATAGTGCTTTTAACCACTAGGCAAAGCACTCAATAAATGACAGACATTCTTCCCATAAATACACAGGCACCTTGGCTTAAAGTAGACTCTCATTCTAAGCCCGGAAGAAGGAAAGGAAAGGGCCTAGTTATTTTGTGCCATAATGGTGCTGACCATGGTCCTGCTCTTTAGTAACTAGTGGGGAAATCTGGCTGAAGCTGAGTGCTTGCGTTCCAGTGACCAGAGCATTAGGGAAATGGAGGGCATAACATAGTGAAGGTGGTGGCCTTCTGATGCCCTTCTTGGTTAATTCTGACCAAAGAATGGAATATAAGTTTGTCTCCATATGAGCCGCTGTGAAAAGAAATGAGCTATTCTCTGGGCAGAGGTGTGGGCACGGTGCAGGATGGGGGTCCCCGACTGGCAGGATGAATATACCAAGTGCTGTGTCAGGACCAGGCAGTTCGGATTTGCAGTGAATTATTTTAACCATCCATGAAACTCATGAGGACACCAAGCCATCCAACGCCTCCAGCCCTTCAAATGGGGCCCTGGTGGATGCCAGTTGGGGGCCCCTGAGTAGAAATGGTGGCCTGGGGTTCCAGAAGACACAGTGTCCCAGCCCACAAGGCCCTCTGTCTGCAGCAGGGTGCCTCAACAGGTGAATGGCCTGGAGGGAACCTGAGGGTTCTAGTTCCCCAGCGCTGAGAGCCCCTCTGGATCTGCTAAAGACTGGGTAGTCCCAAGGCAGTGACCAAGGCACAGAGAGGGGACTCATCTTCACTGGTGGAGCCCGCTGTCTTCCCTTGGTGGGCTGAGGCTGGCAGGAGCCTCACAGTGCTGCCGAGTCTGTCTGCAGGTCAGGACAGCCGCAGGTGGCTGGTGAATGGGCCTGTGGCATGCTTCTCTGTGGCAGAGGATTGACATGCAAGTACAGGGGCTGGGCCCATAAGTGAAGGTAAATGGAGAGACACAGAGACAAAGGATGTGTCAATGACCAATATCTTCTGAACATCCTGGACTCATTGCGGGGGAGGGGTGGTGGGCATAGAGCTACCACCTTGCCTTCCTGGGCTCTTCCTTGGGCAGGGGTGGTGTCTGTCATTTATTGAGTGCTTTCTGTATGTAAGGCACTATGCCATGCCCTTGACAGACCCCTTTACCACCCACTCTATGGTGGGGATTACTGTCTTCAATTTGCAGTGTGACTTGAATTGTGATTGTGACATTTCCCAGTTGAGTGACCTTGGGCAAGTCAGTTTACCTCTCTGAGCCTCAGTTTCTTCATCTGAGAAGTGGGAGTAATGATCTTCACTGGGAGGTTAAATGTGAAAGCACTCTCTGTAAAGGAAAAAAAAAGCAATGTTGTAATTGTTAATGCTATATAGGGCACAAAATTACTGTATCACAAAGCTGTGTTGCCAAAAGAACTTGTGAAGACATTAAGAGATGCACCAATGAATAAGGAAAGTTTGGAAATCCTTACATGTTTGAGTGCAAATATTAAAGGAGCTGCATGTATTATAAGCAATACCTGCAGAATCACCACAGCTAGTAGTAGGGATTCGAACCCTTGTCCTTCAGAGATGAAAGTCCATGTCTTTAAGCACCACACTGCAGCACCCCCACTAGCTTACACAAGTCTCAAAGTCACACTCTTCAGCAGGCCAGGAGGGGATTAATAGCTCCTTCCAAAGATAGGGAGACTGAGGCTGAGATGGAGGGCCTGACATCTAGAAATCATGCTGGCAGAAGAGTTGAGGATATTTGCTTTCAGATGGTAGGGACTAGAATCCATAATTCATTCACTTATTTAAGAAATGTTTATTGAGCAACTGTTGTGTACCAGGGACTGGTCTGGGTGCGTTGGTGAGCAAAACTGGATACAGTCCCAGGCTTCCTGAAGCTCTTGGGCTAGAGAGGAGGCGGAAGAAGAGTAACTGCGCAAAGGAGATGTGTAGCTGAGCTCTGCTATGGTTTATAAGGTAAATAACAGATGTGCGATAGAAGGAGGGTCTAGAAAAGGGGGCGCTTCCCTGAGGAAGTAATGAAGGACTAGAAAGGAGACTAATGGGGAGGGGAAGCCTGAGCAAAGGCCCTGGGTCAGGTACAAGGGACCATGGCGTTGGGGCTGAAAGCAGGAAGTGAGGGGGTTATGATAGATACATAGTGGGGGAGAAAGGTTAGGGTCATGTTATGGGAATGGGGAACGAATGTGGGGCCTGTGCCAGTAAAGACTTGGACTCCCTCTAAAGTAGAGGAAATAGGAGGGCGGGTGTGGTGGGTGAGGGCGGGCTCCCCCCCATGTCACACGCATGTGCCCCATCTCCCTGGAGTTTCCATGGCGTGCTCTAGAGGAGCTACTTCTTAACACCTGCTGCATCAGAACTGGAGGTGGACCAGCTGAGTGAGTTTAAGAGGGAGTCTTGGCTTTACTGGTAGCAATCTGGGGGATGTCATCAGCAGGAGAGGGATTGGAGGGAGCACAAGTTTGCCAGGGTGAAGGTTACTCTTTTATCACATGGAGGCCTCAGTGGTGAGATGCACCTGTCCTGCCTGCTCAGCGTCAGCCTCTGGCACTCCTCGTGGCCTTCACTGGGCCTTAAGATGGGCCAAATCATGATTCCCTGAGGGTGAGAGAGAGAATGAATCTGCCCCAAAGCAATGTGATGCCCAGTGTGTGAAGGAGTGTCGGCTAGAGGCAGAGAAGTTGGGGAAGGTCCATATGGTGCATGAAGGCCACCTGTCTGGCGTCCTTGGGGCCTAGATCACAGCTGGGGTTTCCCAGTACTGAGTTGGGTTTGCTCAGTCTCAGGATTTCTGAGGAAGCTCAGCTTGGGTAGGTATCCTTGATGTCTTAGTATATTAATTATCTATTGCCAAATAACAAATCACCCCAGAACTTAGTGGCTTAAAACATAAAACCATGACTTCAAACAGCTTGTGGATCAGGGATCTAGGAGTGGTTTAGTTGGATGGTTCAGGCTGAAGGTCCCTAAGGAGGCCACAGCCAAGCTGTTGGTGGGTTGTCCAGTCGTCTCAAGGCAGGACTGGGACTGGAGAATTTACCTCCAAGGTGACTTGTTTGCCTGCTTGGCAAGATAGTGCTGGCTATTTGGCAGGAGGCTTCAGCTCCTTACTACGTGGACCTCTCCATGGGGCCACCTGAGTGTCCTCACAATATGGCGGCCAGCTTCTCTGAGGGTGAGCTATCTAAGAGAGAGCAGAGGGAAAGCCCTGACTTCCAGGACCAGCTGCAGAGGTCACACTCTACATTTTAAAACCTATACTGTTGGTTTCACGGGACAGCCCTCTTCCAGATAGAGGGGACCACATAAGGATGCAAATGCCCAGAGGTAAAGATCACTGGAGACCATCCTGGTGACTGGCAATTCCACCTGTCTTCAGAGAGCAACTGTGTCTCCCCAGCTGCCTTACTGTGAGCATAAAAGTAGACCCTGTGTGGGAAAGAGCTAGGAGAAATGGGAGCATGGGAAATGTTGGGGTTGGAAGGGTGCGAAGCTCGGGCTTGGGGCACGAGACGTCTGAATTAAGATGTGCTGTAAGTGCAAAACACACTCCAGGGTTCGAAGACTTAATATGAAAAAGAGAATGTAAATGATTTCCTTAAATGTTGAAATGATATTTTGGATGGTGTGCATAAAGACATTTCTTATTAAAATTAATTTCACCTGTTTCTTTTCATTTGTTAATGTGGCTACTAGAAATTTTAAAATTACATATGTGGTTGGCATTTTATTGCGTCGGACAGCACCGGCCTAGGCCATGAGCCTGGGGCTGGTGTCCTCCTCCATTTCCGCCCCTAACTGCTGAAGGCCCAGTGCATGGTTGGTGTCCATATATGTCTGGGTGAGTGCTTGGAACACGCCTGGCTGGCATCCAAGGAATGTTGGCTCGGCAGCTTAGGGGAGAGGGAATATGTGGGTCTTTGAGTCAAAAAACCCAGATTGAAATCCTGATACAACTCCCAGGGTCCCTAACCTCTAGGACCAGTGATCCCACATCTGTGAAATCGGCCAGCCAGTCTGCTTACCTCCCTCTGCTGGGTCAGATGAAAATGCAAATAAGGTGTGACTCTGCCCTGATGGGAAGGTTCATTATGCAGGTGCTTTAGTATAAATGCTTGTCAGCCTCAGGCTGAAAGCACCTTGGGGCTTATGGCCAGACAGCTAAGGAGTGGACTGACCTGTGTGCAGGCTTGCACCCTGCACCCCCAGCCACATGCTGGCTGTTGACAGAAGTGGCTTCTGATTTCTGATTTTCATGTTCTGTTTCTGTGCTCTCCTGTGGGCTTGTCCTGATCCCTGATGGAAGCAGAGGCTACTGACCAGCGTGAGAGTGGATCAGCTTGTGCGGCACTGAGCCCCTTTAGCCCATCGTGGAGATAGCTTGGAGGAGGCATCTCTTGACAGGGGAGACTGGTCCCAGAACGTGTCAAAGGGATAGCCCATGTACCCAGGGCTCCCTCCCCAGGGGACCTCCCCTCCCCTACCTCCCCCCTAAGAACCAGCTCTGAGCTCCATGCCCTAGCTCTGTTCCCAGAGGGACTGGAGACAAAACGGAGATATGTTTTCTGTTATCAAGACAGAAAATCCTTACACTTAATTAAAACACGCCATGGCAACCAGCTTGGTGCGGGTAGCTGGGCTCCGAGTGGCCATCTCTGCTGAGGGTGATGCCCACGTGTTGTTCCTTTGTTCCTGGCTCTAGGAGGGGCGACCATCCTGTGCCTTCTGTGGGTGTGGTGTCCGTGTGCAGCGCAGGGGCGGAGACTTGGGACCTCAGTAGAGCTGATGTCTGTGGCTTTTTTTGGGCCGGTGACGTCTCCAGGCTGGGAAGCCGGGCAATCCCAAAGCAGGCCCGGCCCAGCCTCTAACACCTGAGGGTGGTGCTGGGGTCATAGGTGTGACCAGATGCAGTCCCCATACTCCAGGGCTGCTGGGTGGGACGCACGCAGCCAGACTGCTACTCAATAGGGGATAAGGACTTTGGTGGGGTGTGGGAGGTAAGTGGCTAGGGGGGGATCTGAGAGGGCTTCCGGGAAGAGGAGTCTGGGGGACGGGGTGGCATAAGTGCAGGCGTGGAGGTGAACAAGAGCACGGCCCGTGGAGGCTTATGCTGCTTATCCTGGACCGTGAGGCGCCAGGAGCAAGGTGTAGGGTCCAGGAGGTGCCAGGCTGAGGGGCTTGGATGGTACGTAGTGGGGGAGATAGGGAGCCACAGGAAGGCGCTAAGTAGGTCAGAGTCAGGTCAGAGGCTGCTGAGCCGCGTTGTGCTGGGGAAACTCAGATGACGCCTCTGTCCCCCTGTGGGGTTGAGACTTGTGCTGTGGCCGCAAGGGGGTCCTGATGGGCAGAGTGGAATGACCTCAGAGAATACCCACTGCCACTCCCGAAGGGCGTGCACAGTGACTTCACTCCTCTGAGTCTTGGGTTTCTCACTTTTCACTTGAGGAAGAGAGAAAATCACCCTCAGGAAGCACATTGCAAGTGCTTGCTGCCCATAGGTCTTCAAAACGTGATGCCTGCCGTTCCTAGTTAAAAATGACACACAAGTGGGGTGCCTCGGTGGCTTAGTCGGTTAAGCGTCCGACTTTCACTTAGGTCATGATCTCGCGGTTCGTGGGTTCGAGCCCCGCGTCGGGCTCTGTGCTGACTGCCAGCTCAGAGCCTGGAGCTTGTTTCAGTCTGTGACTCCCTCTCTCTCTGACCCTCCCCTGCTCACGCTGTCTCTCTCTCTCTCCTAGGAATAAAAAAAAAAAAAGACTTTAAAAAAAAATGACACACAAGTGAGTCTACCCCAGTGCCGTTCGCCGACATCAGAGTCTGTCACTTCAGATTTCTCCAGGATTCAGGGACGGGGTACAGCTCTCCTTGACTGAAGGGAGCCTAGTGCCTGCCCCCCAGGATGTGAGTGGCAGCAGCTCTAAACGTTGAGGGCCCCAGGACGTCTGCTTCACCCACTGCCTGTGCAGAGTGGGCATCAGATATTACGGAATGCGTGAAGCAGGGTGGTGTTGACCCAGTGAGGGGATGTTAGGAGGTGCCAGGCCAGTGGTGACAGCATTGGCTGCAGCCAAGAATCACTGGACTTGGATTTAAGAGCCGGTTGTACAAGGTCACATACAGCTGCCTTAATGCCCTAAATTAAAATCCTATGATTAAGGCTTCTTATGCGTTCCAGATGCTTCTTGGTTGACTTGGAGCTGTTGCTTGGAGAACAGAGGCTCTTGAGTTATGTGTTCGTGGCTTTAGACTGGGTAGGAAAAGGCACAGCCCGGCATGGCACGCACTGGTCAGAGTGAGGGGCCCAGAAACCTCATTTGGGGGTCCGTCCAGAGACAGAATGCATCTCAGTACAAAGGCTGTTGCGTGAGTGGCGTAAATTTCCAGAGCCTTTTAAAAGCTCTAAGTACAGAGGCTCTGGTTTAAAAGCTTCCTGGACGCTGATATTTTTAGGTCGTTTATACAGCATGAACCCCTCCCCCTCCAGTGTTACCCTTTGTCTTCTCTAGGCCAGCCTGGAAAGGAGCTTGTTTTCCTTAAGTAAATACGGTCTGCTGCATCTGATTCAAATAGGGGCCGTGTAAGGACCCGGGAGATTCTTCGGTTCTCTTCTAAGGTTTAGGACTTGGAATGAATTAAAACACCAAAGGCAAGAAGGCTAGAAAGGAGAAATGATAGACTCCTGCTGCTTCCTCCCTGCACCTGCGGCTGCTGCTGAGGCGATCTGCCCCACAGGGAGCCCGAGTCACTAAGAGGGAAATGGTCCAATTCAGGACCGGTTAGAAATTGGGCTCATATACCAGCCATTAGGGAACTTTACTCGATGAGAAAATGAGAACTTTTTGTAGTTGCTAAAGAGAGCACCATTTTTAATTTGACCTCTTCCTGGCCGTGGGAGATGGGTACTTTATCTGAAACTCAAGGGCCCAGAGTAGGAAGAAAAATGAAGCCACTGGTGTGAGGAGGGGAGGCTAGGCCGTGGTCCTGTTTCCCTGAAGCCGCAGGGCTACCTGGGTCCCTGGAGCAAGTGCGAGAGAAAAGTCAGGGTCCTCGGCGCCCAGGTGGAGGCTCTGTTGGAAAATGTGCTTTGAGACGCTGTGTACATGGGCCCACAGCACTAAATGGCTTCATACTTGTAGTAGGTGACCTTTATGCTCAAGGTCTGAAAGACGCAGTTTCGCAGTAGCCTGAAGAACATCCGAGATTAGTGGGGAGAAAGAGGTTTGAGGGAGCCAGGGTGCTGGGGGTGGATTGCTTCAAACAAGAATTAAGGGAAAAAAAGAAATTTTATGCATGGTACCTCTATTCCTGAGACTGTGACTTGAGCAGGAAATCAGCTTAAAACGGCCTGGAGGGTCATTCATAATAAGGATGAATTTATCTCTGAAATGATGACTCTTGTAAGTCATGCGGAGACAATGACTTGTCAGAGCTGACGGCGAGGGGTGAGGGTGGCCTGCTGCCTGGAACCCAGGCCCCCTCCTTCCCAGTAAAACAAAAGCTCCTAGGGGTCTTGGCCTGTGTAGTAGATATGTAGGGACTGTTCATTTTGGCTTTAATTTGAATTTCTTGATTATAAAAGTGGTTAATTACCTTTTTGTATATTTGTGAGCATTTGGATTTCCTCTTTGGAAAATGTCCGTTCAAATTCTATGTCTTTAAAAACCATTGGAAGGGTGCCTGAGTGTCTCGGTCTGTTAAGTGTTCTTGACCCTTGACTTCGGCCCAGGTCATGATCTCACAGTTTGTGAATTTGAGCCCTGCATGGGGCTCTGCACTGGCAGTGTGGAGCCTGCTTGGGGTTCTGTCTCACTCTCTCTCTGCCCTTCCCCCACTTGCTCTCTATCTCTCAAAATAAAGAAAAATAAATTAAAAAAAAAACCCACTGGATTGTTTGAGTTTATCAAACTGATTTCTGAGACTTCATTACATATTCTGGATATGAGCCCTTTTTTGGTTTTATGTGTTTCACATTTTTTCCTGTTCTTTGGCTTCCCTGTTTTCTTATCAGCATGTTCTGATAAACAGATGTTTTCAATGTGGTCAGTGTTATCAACATTTTCCTTTATGGTTAATATTTTGTCTTATTTTATAATTTTTCCCACAAAATATTCTGCCTTTTGCATGTAGCTCTACAGTCTGCCTAGAGTTGATTTTTAAGTGTGGTGTGAAGTAGAAGTTCCATTACAAATTTTTTTCATGGATACTAAATTGTCCCACCTACATCTATTGTCCTTATCCATTGCTTTGCAGGTACTGTACAATAAATCAAGTGTCCATATATGTATGGATTTATTTCTTGATTTTATATTCTGTTCCCTTGGTCTATTTCTTTTTCCTTAAGCCAGAACAGTACTGCATTGACAATTTTCTAGTAAGTTTTATTTTCTGCTTTTAATATCTGGCAGGGGGGGTTCCCCCCCACCCCGACTGGTTCTTGTCAAGAGTTTCTTGGCTGATGTTGACCCTTTGCTATCATATGCAAATTTTTAAATCATCTTTCAATTTACAAAAAAAATGTGTTGAGATTCTGCTTTTTTAAAAATGTTTATGGGGCGCCTGGGTGGCTTAGTCGGTTAAGCGTCCGACTTTCGCTTGGGTCATGATCTCGCGGTTCGTGGGTTCGAGCCCCGCGTCGGGCTCTGTGCTGACTGCCAGCTCAGAGCCTGGAGCCTGTTTCAGTCTGTGACTCCCTCTCTCTCTGACCCTCCCCTGCTCACGCTTTCTCTCTCTCTCTCTCCTAGAAATAAATAAAACATTAAAAAAAATGTTTATTTATTTTTGAGACACACACACACACACACACACACACACACACACACACACACACACAGTGTGATTGGGGGAGGGGCAGGGAGAGAGGGGGATACAGAATCCAAAGCAGGCTCTAGGCTCTGAGCTGTCAGCACAGAGCCCAATGTGGGGCTTGAACTCACAAACTGTGAGATCACAACCTGAGCTGAAGTCAGATGCTCAACCTACTGAGTCACCCAGGCACCCCGATATTCTGCTTTTTTAAAAAAAATATTTATTTTTGTGAGAGAGAGAGAAGGAGTAAGTGAGCACAAATTGGGAAGGGCAGAGAGAGAGAGAGAGAGAGAGAGAAAGAGAAAGAGACAGAATCTGAAGCAGGCTCCAGGCTCTGATCTCTTAGCGCTGAACCCAAACACGGAGCTCAAAACCATGAACCTTGGGATCATGACCTCAGCCGAAGTTGGACACTAGCTGACTGAGCCACCGAGGCATCCCGAGATTTTAGACTACCTCGAATCTTATCAATTATTTTAGGGGAGAATTGATACTTTTGCAAGAGTGGGTCTTCCAATACATGAGCATGATATATCTTTCCATTTACTTAAGTCTTCTTTAATTTCTTTCATAGTTACACAGCTTTCTCTGGGGCTTGAATATCTTTTGCTAGATATGTTTATAAGTACTTGCTATTTTTGATGCTATTGAAAATTATATCTTTAAAACTTTTTTATTTTCTGTGTTCTATACAGAAATACAATTATGTTTTATATATTGATTTTTTAAAATCAAGGAGCCTTGCCAAATTCCCTTGTAAATCATAATAATTTATTTTAAGGATTTTTTAAAGATTTTTTAATGTAAATAATAATACCATCAATAATACATAGTGATGGTTATATATCTTCCTTTCTGCTCCTTACCCGATTTATTTATTTGCCTTATTGCACTGGCTAGGACTTCTATTAAAATGTTGACTAGAAGAGTGATAAGAATATCTTATTTGTGATCTTAAAGAGAACACTTTCATCATTTCATCGTTAAGTATACTGTTTGGAGAAGGTACATATCCTTTATCAGCTGAAGGAAGCTCCCTCTATTTCTGTTTACTTTTTTTTTTCTTTAATTTTCATCTAGAAGAAACAATAATTTTTTTTTTGAGAGAGAGAGTAAGAGAGAGAGAGAGAGATCACAAGCAGGACAGGGGCAGAGGGAGGGGAAGAGAGAATCCTAAGCAGAGTCCATACCCAGAGTGGAGCCCAACTCGGGGCTCAATCCCAAGACCCTGGGATCATGACGTGAGCTGAAATCAGGAGTCAGATGCTTACCTGATTGAGCCACCCAGGTGCCCCAATAATTTTTCTTTAAGGTTTTATTTTTTAAAAGTAATTTCTACACCCAGTGAGGGCCTTGAATTCACAACCCTGAGATCAAGAGTCACACATGTTCCACCGACTGAGCCAGCCCGGCACCCCAAGGACAGTAAATTTTACCAAGTGCTTCTTCTGTATCTATGGAAAAAATCAGTTTTTCTTTTTTAGTTTGCGAATGTGGTAAAATCCATTCACTGATTTTAAGTTAAGCCAACCTTTATTTCCTGTTAAAAATCTACTCCATTATAACATTCTTTTTATGTGTTGCTGGATTTAGCATGTTACTATGCAATTTAGGACTTCTACATCAATGTGAATAGGAGAGATTGGGATGTGTTTTTCCTTCATTGTACTGTCTCTATCAAGTTTTCATATCAGCGTTGTGCTAATCTAATGAGTTGGGGCGTAGAGCAACTATGTTTTAGTTGTAACATCTGTCCATGACCCTGCTGTTTCCACCACATACCACCATTGCTACCACTACATCTTGACTCTGACTTTCTCTTGTATTTCTCTATTCGTTCTAGGTTCAAAGTTCTGGGTGTAGGTGTCTGACTGGCTGAGCCAGGGGGCTGGGGAGAGGGAGGCTCTGGTTCCCTTATCTTTTGTAGGGGAAGGAGTATACTGCTTCCCAAGCCTGGGAGGAGGCTAGATGTTAGTTCATTGCTCCCCTGCCCACCTCACCTTCCCAGAAAGAGAAGCGTCCTTGAAAGTAATCCTGTATAGTAAGGCTCATACTCACTACACATGGACAACACTGAGTGGATCAAAGGAAGGACTCAAAGGGAATGTGTGTACAGATGTTTGAGTATTCACAGAGTTCTACGCTTAAGATAACCTGAAGGGCATCTGGGTGGCTCAGTCAGTTGAGTGCCTGACTCTCAATGTTGGGTCAGGTCATGATCTCAAGGTTGTGGGATCAAGCCCTGGTCGGGCTCCATACTGAGCATGGAGCCTGTTTAGGATTCTCACTCACTTTCTCTGCCCCTCTCCTGCTTATGCTCTCTCTGTCTCTCAAAAAACAAAAACAAAAGAAAAACAAAAATCCCTGAAATCTCAGGCAGTAAATGGGAACTGGGGTTCTAAAGGGCTCTTCTTGTCAGCAGGATTCATGCTAATTTAACTCAACATCACCCTCTCTGATCATCACCTCTAATACACATTAAAGTGTTACTGAGTTTTGAGGGCTCAAGGAGGTGAGAAATGTGAAAGCATCATGCGTAGTGCTCAACGCATAGTATGTGCTCAATAAATGCTCATTTCGAATCTAAAACTTGCTTAATTCCACATGCAGTGGTTCTTTAAAGTGTCATAGAGAAGACTGTGTGGCTGCTTGCTTTTGCTTTTCCAGGTTGGCTGATCAGTGGAGCCATAACAGAAAATGCTACTTCTCCAGAGCCCTTGGTCCCTGGTGTCAGGATGCCCAGGAGAACTGAATCTGCCCGAGGGGCAGGTTCTACAGTAGGCTCCTAGGTTAAATTTGTAAATGAGATTCTACCATATTCACTTTAT
The DNA here is from genome assembly GCA_017311185.1 of Proteles cristata cristata. NCBI lineage: Eukaryota > Metazoa > Chordata > Mammalia > Carnivora > Hyaenidae > Proteles > Proteles cristata. Next base: position 1,942,054 of record JAESUZ010004660.1, read on the forward strand.
GCCACTTGTTACTGTATGGATTTCAATCATTGTGTTTTTATCTTACCCCTTTCCAAACAAAACAAAACAAAAAACAAAAACACCCTGAGAGGCCCTTGTGTTTCCACTGCTCTTTAGGGTGATGGTCTGGTGCCCTCCAATGACTTGGGGATCTCCTCTGTCGCCATCAGGGACTGGTGGTGTCCCTCCAACTAGATACCTGTGTCCGACAGTCCACGGCGTACTCAAGGTTGTAATCAGGTTTTTTGCCTCCTGTCCCCCCCACCCCCACCCACAGTTGCTCCTGATTCCTGAAATGTGATGGATTTTTCGGTCTGCACAGGACAGTGTTTTCAGAATATAATGTATCCTGGATTCTATATCTGGTGTCTAACTGAGAGTTTGAAGTCCTCAGTCCTTTGAGAGAATTGCATCATTACTATTTTTTCTCCAGATTTCTCTTCCACTTGCCGATTGTTAGGATCCTCTGCTTCTCTGAGCCTTTCAGGGAGCCCTGAGTCCCTGGGCAGGGAGCTGTCCGAGTCCATTGAAGAACTGGAAACAACAGCGACCCCTAGATGTAGGGAGGTGTCACGGTGTCATCGTTTTTTATCATTAGGTGTTGATAGTTGCCCCATCCTGAATGCTCAGGGGCCCCACAGTGTGCTCTGTTTTAGAGAAGCGCCATTATATCTCAGCTCGTAGAGTTCTGTTAGTTCATGTTGATAGGAGTCATCTTATTTTTTTTTAGTATAATTTATTGTCAAATTGGTTTCCGTACAACACCCAGTGCTCATCCCAACAGATCGGAGTCATCTTAAAATAAAGCGAAACAGCTAACTTGAAGAGTTTTTCTTTGTGAAGACTGAGTTTTCTATCTAATTCTTTTCATTTCTGTGCTGTTTGTTTCTGTGGTTGTAAAGATAGCACAGAGCCTAGCATGTAGGAGGTATGTAGTCCCTGACTGCTGAATGAACACTGTTTTTTAAAATCCTTTTATTTGTCTTATTTACAATAGTTAACATAGTATTTGTAGAAAGTTCAAATGATATAGAAGTGTCCGAAATAAAGTGCAAGTGTCTCCTTGTCCCCTGCTCTAGTCCCACTCCTCAAGGGTTATTATTGTTATTTTTTAAAAAAAAATTTAAATGTTTTAATCATTTTTGAGAGAAAGAGAGAGAGAGAGAGAGAGAGAGACAGAGTGTGAGTGGAGAAGGTGCAGAGAGAGAGGGAGACATAGAATCCAAAGCAGGCTCCACACTCCAAGCTGTCAGCACAGAGCCCAATGAGGGGCTTCAACTCACAAACTGCAAGGTCATGACCTGAGCTGAAGTTGGACGCTTAACCCACTGAGCCACCCAGGTGCCCCAAGGGTTATTATTGTGAACAGTTTGGTGGATATTGCTACAGACTTTAAAAATGTCAACATAAGCTTCATGCACACCTACAGGCACACACGCTGCGTATACTGAGATTGTTTTCCCCTGAAAATCAGATCATTTTGTCTGTAATGTTTTTCAGTTTACTTCTTTCAACCGCTCCCCACCCCAGTGTATCATTTCAGTTATATCCATCAGTCTACTTCTTTAATGGCTGTATAATAATCTATTTAGTCAGTTCGATTGTTTTGCCGTAGCAAAGGATGCTGCAGCCCATCTCCTTGGACAGCTGCCCTTGCACAGCTGCGTGAGTATCTCAGTTTCATTGATCCCTAGAATAAGATAGGACCTTTTAATTAAAGCCCCCAGCACAGACCCTAAGCCTTAGAGGGCTGCTCCATAAATATTGGTCGATGACAATACTATGTTGTCATATTAATTAGAACAGGAAGAGACCCATTAGGGCAACAAATGCACATTCATAGGGCAAACCTGTTCTATGGAAGGAGGATATAACACTTAATATTCTCATCTTTGAAAAGACAAACCACATTAAATGTAATAAGTAGCAAGTTGCCTGTGTACCCGTGTGTAAAATATCCCCCAGGGAGTAGTAGCTTGCCAGGATGCATAAAGATACTGCATTAAAGATAAAACAGAGGGAATATTTACCCAGCATAGTTACCTAGCAAATAGACAATTTGATCTAGATAGAGGCTTTTACTGTATAAATTATTGTGGCCTGTAGTTCAATCACAAACAGACTTCAAGTTGGGCAATTGCCTTATAAAAAAAAAAGGAGAAGAGAACAGTTTCCAATTGTCTGGAATGAGCTTCGAAAACAGGCAGCTTGGTTCTGATAGAACAATTTAAACTGGCCGGCTCTTATCTGGTGTGGACATCATTTCTCAGAGGGGCAACCAGCTCAAATTAAATAGTTTTGCCGCAGACAGTCTGTCTGTCTTTTTTGTGTGTTTTTTTTTTTCCCCTTCCCTTCGCCATGAAGGGTGCTGCAGGCCTCTGCTAATTTAGGGAGATTTGTCTGGGCAATGCTAAAGTGAGATGAATTGAAATAACTTTATCAGAGGGGGGAAAAAAAGAGCGATATTAAAAAAATAATGAAAAATGATAGGCAGGGGCTGATTTGACATAGGAGACGGCATTCCTGTCTGGCTGATTGCCTCATAAAACCCTCTTGAAACCATGGGCTTTATTTGCAAATAATCTCCGCCGTAGACCACGGAGTTCAACAGGAAAAGTAATGAGCAAAATCTACGAGTTGTCTTGAACCAAATAGGGCTATCATGGCGTTGTGAAGAGAGGTGAGAGAGAGCATCCTGAAACCATTTTGATCAAATTGCCATGGCTAAGGCAAGGGCTGTGCCTATCTTGCTGCCTCGGGCCTTCCCAGGCCTCCTCCTTCCCCGCTCTGCTTTGCTCGCTGAGGCTCCAGCAGAAGGGGCCTCTTCCCGATGCTGGGGTGGGGGTGGGGATGTGTAAAGAGGGGGGCAGGGCCATGCATTTGGATACTGTGAAGAAATCTGAGGAAGGCTTCTTTGTCTTTGGTTTCTTCATCAGCTGCAGGATACTCCAGCTCAAAGCCGGTCCTAAAATTGTCCTTCCTCTCAGCTTACAGATGTCCATGTGTGTGTTTTACAAAATGTTTATTTTGAAATAATTTAAAATTTCTAGAAGAGAAATTTCACCAGCCAGTGACACGTTGCCACATTTGCTTCACTTCTCGGCTTTCTCAGTGTGTGCACGCCGAGAATGAGGGCATTCTCTTATACAGCCATAGTTGTATTTATATGTTGGGAGATGCAACATTGATACATACATGCCATTAGCTAACCCACAGTCCATATTCAGATTACTACGGTTTCCCAATAATGCCTTCTTTAAAAAAGAAAGTTTGTTTTGTTTATTTTGAGAGAAAGAGAGCAGGGAAGGAGTAGAAAGAGAGTGAGAGAGAGAAAGACTTCCAAGCAGGCTCCTTGATATGAGCACAGAGGCCAACATGGGGCTTGAGCCCATGAACCGAGAGATCATGACTTGAGCCGAAATCAAGAGTCAGATGCTCAACCAACTGAGCCACCCAGGTGCCCCTCCCAGTAATACTTGTTACAAGTATCCACAGCCCACACCCACCTTGGATCCGTGATCCAAGCAAGGATCATACGTGGCACGCATTGTCCTGTCTTTTTATCTCCTTCAATCTGGAATGGTTCTTTAACCTTTCTTTGCCTTTTATGACCTTGACATTTTTGAAGAACATAGGCCAGTTTCATTTTGTAGACTGTCCGTCAATTTGGATTTGTCTGACGTTTCCTTATAAACTCAGGTAATGTGTGTTTGGCAATAAACCACAGATATTGTCTTTTCAGAACATCCTCTCAGGGGGTGTATAATGCTGATTTGTTCTACTACAGGTGATGTTGACTTGGATTGCTTCGTTGATATCGGCAACTGATAAGTAATTCCTTTCTCCTTTGTAATTAATACATAATCTAAGCCTTGTAAATATCCTGTTTCCCCATCAAACTCTCATAACAGTAGTTTTAGCATCCGTGGGTGATTCTCACATACATGTTTTTTATAATGGGTGGGACACAACAGTTGGATTTTTTAGAGATGCAGGCATTGGGTGAAATAATATGTCTCGGAGCAGCTAAAGTGGATCCAGCCAGGCTGGAAAGAAGCCAGTTAATCTGGCTGACTTGGGATTCACCCTATTTTTCTTGCCTTATGCAGCGAGATTCTTCTCTCATTGGGCTCAGTTCATTCTGTAATGGAACTAAGATTGCAAATCCTACCCTCCTTTGGTTCTCAACAAACATCTACTGAAGTTGTCTGTGAGCAAGGGACTGTTTGAGAAGATGCAAAAACGAAGACCCAGTCCCTTCTCAGAGACTGGCAGGAGGTTGGCGGTAGGGAGACAGGGCTATGGATTGGAGGGCAGGCTTTTGGGGAGGTGGGGATCACTTCACAGAGGAGGTCACTTGTTTATAAACTTTGTTATGTTGAAATCATTATAAATTCATCGAAGTTGTAAAGGTCATACAGAAAGGTCCCATATACTTTCACCCAGTTTATCCCAATGATTACATCTTACATTAAGTACAATATAGTATCAAAACTGGGAAATTGCCATTAGTCCAGTGCATATATACAGCTGCATGCTATCTTATCACATGGGGAGATTTGTATATCCACCACCACAATCCAGTTACAAAACTATTCCATCACAAGTATCTCCCCGTTTATAGTACCACCTATTTATCCCTGTCCTCACTCTCTCCCCTCCCCCATTCCTAACCCTGGTAATCACTAAACGGATTTCTCTCTCTTCAGTTTTGTTTCATGAATTCTCTATAATCAGAATTATCCTCTTGGTGACTTCTGTGATTGTTTTTTTCCTCACTCGGCATAGTACCCTTTCAACTGTGCATATCAATGGTTCTTTTCTGGTTTTGCTGAGTAGTATGCCATAGTATGAATATGTCACAGTTTATCTATTGAGTGACATTTTGATTGTTTCCAATTTTGGGCCATTACAAATAAAGCTGCTATTAGCAATCATGTGTAGGTTTTTGTGAGGCATCAGCTTTCACTTATTTATTTATTTAATTTATTTAGAGAGTGCACTAGCATGTGCACAAGCAGGGGAAGGGCAGAGAGAGAGGGAGAGAGAGACTCCCAAGGAGGCTCTGTGCTAACAGCACAGATATAGGGCTCGAATTCACAAGCCATGAGATCATGACCTGAGCCAAAACCAGGAGCCAGACCCTTAACTAACTGAGCCACCCAGCTGTCCCTAAGCTTTCATTTCTATGGGATAAATACTCAGGAATACAACTGCAGGGTCGTATGGTGTTGGTTCAGTTTTTAAGATTGCTGTGTCTTCATGATGGATTGATCCTTTTATCATTATGCAATCTCCCTCTCTGTCCCTGGCAATTTTTTTCCCTTGAAAAATATAATTTTTCTGTTATTAATAACAGAATATAGCCACTCCTGCTTTTTTTTTTTTTGGATTAATGCCTGGATGGTATATATTTTTCCATCCTTTTATTTTCATATATTGTACTAAATTCAAAATGAACTTTTTATAGATAGCATATAGTTGGGTCATTTTTTTCCCCTATGCACTCTGCCTATCTCTGTCTCTTAATTTGTGTGTTTAGAGCATTTACAGTGATGTAATTATTGCTACGCTAAGTTTGAATCCGCCACTTTGTGGTTTGCTTGAACATATTTTAGAATTCCATTTTGGTTTATCTATAGTGCTTTTGAGTGTACCTTTTTGTATAGCTTTTATTTTAAGTGGTTGTTCTAGATGTTACATTATATCTGTAGAACTTTCTGAAGTCTAGAAGTCTAGCAGTGTCAACATTTGTTAGTTCAAGTGTATAGAGCTTATCTTCTTTTCCATTTTCCCTTTTCCATTCTTGTTTTTTTAACATTTATTTATTTATTATTAAAAATTTTTTAATGTCTTTAATTTATTTTGAGAGACAGAGACAGAGAGCAAGCGGGTGAGGGGCAGAGAGAGAGGGAGACACAGGATCTGAAGCTCCAGGCTCTGAGCTGTCAGCACAGAGCACCACGCGGGGCTCGAACCCACGGACTGTAAGATCATGATCTGAGCCAAAGTCGGACGCTTAACCGACTGAGCCACCCAGGCGCCCCAATGTTTATTTATTTTTGAAAGAGAGAGAGTGCAAGCAGGGGAGGGGAGAGAAAGAGGGAGACACAGAATCCGAAGCAGGCTCTAGGTTCTGAGTTGTCAGCACAGAGTCTGATGTGGGACTCAGAACTCACCAACTATGAAATAATGACCTGAGCCAAAGTTAGGTGCTTAACCGACTGAGCCACCCAGGCGCCCGTTTAGTCCTTCTTTTAAAGTAGGACTTTAAATTGTGACAAATTGTCTTAGTTTTTCCTCATCTGAGAATGTCTTGATTTCCACTTTACTTCTGAAGGAAATTTTTCACTGGATATAGAATTCTGGAGTGACAGTTCTTTCCTTACAGTATTATAAAAGGTGCCAAATCCTTCTGGCTACCATGGTTTCTGGTGAGAAATATGTGATAATTTGAATTGTTTTTTTCCTCTAGAAGTGTTGTGTTGTTTTTCTCTGGCTATTTTCAAGACTTTTTGTCTTGTTTCTTCGAAGTTTGACGCTGACGTATCTTGCAATAGGTTTCTTTGAATTTATCCTGTTTGGAGTTTACTCAGCTTTTTGAATCTCTAGGCTTACAGATCTTGCCAAATTTGGGAAGTTTTCAACCATTATTATTTTAAATACTTTTTAAGCTCCAGCCACTTTTTCCTCTCCTCCTGGGACTCCAGTGATACACATTTTTGATCTTTTGTTATAGTTCCACAGGTCTCTGAGATTTTGTTCATTATTTCAGTCTTTTTTTACTCTCTGATCAGTTTGGATAATTTGTTTTAGTCTCTCTTCAAGTTCACAGGCTCTTTCTCTGTCTTCTATGTTCTGCTGTTGAGCCCACCCACAGAGTGTTTGTTTTGGTTATTGTATTTTTTTACATAGAAAATTTCCTTTTGGTTCTTGTTTATGGCTTTTATTTCTTTGATGATATTTTCTATTTCTTTGCTGAGACTTCTTTTTTCATTTATTTCCAGTGTGTTTCTGATTGCTCACTGGAGCATTTTGATTATGATTGGATTAAAGTTTTTATCAGATAATTTTAACATCTGTGTCATTTGGTGTTGGCATCAATTGTCTGAGATCTTCCTGGTGGTGGGTATTATGAGTGATTTTGATTAAAACCTAGGTATTTTGGATATTATGTTATAGACTCTATGTATTACTTAAAACTTGTTTTGGCAGGCTTCCTGTAACACCACTCCAATGGATGAAAGGGGGCCTGCCTTGCTACTGCTAGATGGAAGTGAAAGGCCAGGTTCTTCACTTAGTCTTCACTGACAAAATGAGGGGGGACTCCTCATTATTGCTGGGCAGGGATGGGAGTTCCCTATTCCACTAGGGCTCTGCTGATATCATACATGCTGGGATGGGCATTCATGCCTTGTTTCTGCTCCCTACATGACTTCCGCTGACTGTGTGTGTGTGTGTGTGTGTGTGTGTGTGTGTTGGGATGGAGGTGGCCTTGTTGCTTCCTCTGATACCACCTCTGTGAGGAGTCAAAGGAGTGCTTTTTCACACTTGGGTTGGGGTGAAGTCTGGAATCCCCGTGCGTTCTTCACTGACGCAGAGGTGGAGTGGTGGGGGTGCCTTACTACTTCTGGGTGTGGGGAAAGATGAAAGCTCCAACTCCCACCTGGCTTTCTTGATACTGTCCAGGGGGTATTGGGATGCCTTGTTACAACCTGGTGAGGGTGGATGTCTAGGCTCCCCAGTTGGCCTTGAGGGGCCATTGGAAGGCTTTGAGAAGAGGTGTGACAAGACTTGGCTATAGTTTTAGAAGACTTGCTCTGACCACCTTGTGGAAAAAAAGACTGGGTATGAGTCAGGCAAAGGGGGGAAGCAGGACATCCTGGGGGGGAAGATGGTGGCTGGGGCAAGGATGGTAGAAGTGGGGAGACCCCGCTCTATCTTGAAAGCTGAGTTGACTGCACTTGCGAATGGACTGGATGTGAATGTAGGAGAAAGAGAGGAGAGGAGACTGACCTTGCCATCAGGAGGTGTGACAATAGTTGATCTAGGAGATGCTTTTTTTTTTTTTTTTAAGTAATGGAAAGTTAAAGTGTTCCCATTTGTTCCTACTGGAAGCCAGACATTTAGACAGCTGTCCTGTCTGGGAGAAACAGGCAAGATGCCTGTGAAGTCACCTACGTAGCTGCATAATCTTGGACAAGTGCTTTGGCATCATGTAGTTACTTCACATCTCTAGGTCCTGGTTTGATCATTTGGAAAATGGAACTGAAAATATAATCTGCCTCAGAGATAATCCTCTTTATGAGGATTAAAAAAGATGCAAGAAACACAGAGCACAGTGTCTGCTATCCATGAAGATATCAGTGATGCTCTTTTTCTTCACAGTGGAAATGGGCTGGAGCTGCCTCTTTCAGCCCTTGGTCTTAGATGGTTCCATCCATAGTCCCATTCCAGTCCTAGGCCTGACATGTGGAGTGTTTCCCTTAATCCACATCTGTGCCCCGGGACAGTCTATTGAAGGGCTTTTATTTGAGCTTCAGACACCCTGAAAACTGTTGAGGAGGGTCCAATTGGATCTAGATTGGTGTAGGGAAGTCTTTTTCAATCTTGGCACTGTTGATAATTTGAACCAGATAATTCTTCATTGTGGGGGCTGTTGTGTGCATTGTAGAATGTTTAACATTATCCCTGGTCTTTACCAACTAGATGCCAGTAGCACCACTCCTCTGATGTGACAACTAAAAATGTCCAATGTTGCCCAATGCCCTTTCTGGGATCAAAGTCACCCTGATGGAAAACAACAAGTGTAGACCAATTACTGAGGCATAGGGGCTGGGAAAGCAGAGGGGAGGATCCTTTGTGACCTCAGATGGGACACAGGGCTGGAGTTGTTTGCAACAAAGAGAACCTCATGTTGTTCTTCTTGGCTTTTCCACCTTCTTACAGAAGAGATTTCAAGCTCAGAGTGTGCTCTGGGGTGAGGAGCAGGATAGGCACATAGATTTTGTCCCTGGCTCCCCCTTCCTTCTTGCTGCTCCATAGCCTCCAATCCCTTTTTCCTCCTCCTGCCAGTCCCCCAATATAGGCCAACTATGGGGTGAGTGGTGCAGGATTGAGCTGCAGAGAAAGTCTGAGAAGTTCCCAGCCTATCATCAGAGAGGACAGGGATCTCCCCGCCATCCACCTATAAATAGAGAACAGCTCAAGAAGGAGGTTCTAGAGTTGGGGAAACCTGCAGGCTGTCTCTGCCATTTCCTAGTCATATGGCCTTGAGGGCAAGTAACTACTCTGAGCCTCCGTTTTTTCATCTATACATTGGGATAATCATATCCCTACCTAATAAGGCTGCTGTAAGGCTGAAATGCCCTCATGGATGCAAGCATTTGAAGAGTGTCTCTATAAGTGTTATCTGTCACCATCACCACCACCATCATCAAAAGTGATTATATGTGAAAATGCTTTGGGAATTGTGGGGTTCTATACACACAGTAGTTGTAGGAAGGAGGTGTTCTATTGAGAGACTCAGGGCTGCCTTAACCTGTGCAGGTCATTTAATAGCCAATCAAATGTATGTTTCCAGCCTCAGAAACAGCCACATAACTCTCTCTTCCAGGATGACCAAGGCATAGGAGAGGGAGAAAGAGATGTTGATATCTTCTGCTTTGCTACTAACATCCATCCCTGGAGAAGGGCTGAATGGAAACAAAAAAAAAGTTCATGAGTAAATCAACTTTCATCATTTCTTCAGAAGGATCAGGCATTCGGAGTGGAAAGGCACCCTTGGGCACGGGAAACCTTTTATCATGCATATATCTCTCCCTGTCTGTTTGTCACACATCGGGACATGCTTCGCAATGTCCAAGCGAGACACGGTGTCAGTTTAACCAAATTGCCCAGATCCTGTGGTCACAGCTTGACTGCCTGAGAACAAATCACGAGATGAAGCTGCCACCTGAAAGCTGAAAGTAATGAGTAGCTTCTATTAACCTGCCAGTGATGAGACTGGCATGAAGAATGGGTCTCAACCTTCCACCTCTGTGATGGGTTGGATAAGTTCAATTTGCTTGAAGTTCCACTTGGTGGGAACTTTATGATCACATCTGTCATGACAATCTTCTGCTCTGTCTGCTCACATGTTTCTGGAGAATCTTTGAAGTACGGGGCCAAGTCTCTGCTTTCTTAGAGCCGCTAAATTCTCTGACATGACTAAGAAACAGCTATTTCCAGACTGAGGTGGTCCTATTCTGGTTCTGGTTGGAGAACTTCTCAGGGTGGTCTAGGTGGGGTGGTCTCCTTTGCCCCAGGCGCTATGGATAAATCCCTTTCTCTACCCTTGAAACCCAATTTAACTGTATTTGGTGCAAACAGGTGCAATTCAGGGGGACAGCTGGCTTCTTTTGTGAGGAAGGAGTGGATGGGAGAACGGCTTAGTTTTAAGATTTGTTTTCTTGGGTGCTAGTAAGAGCAGCTCACTACACACTAGGGTAAATAAAAATAGGATTGCGTTTCACGACCCAGTGATTCTGTCCGATGAATTACTGCAGGGCCTTGTGAGGGAGGAGAAGCAGGAATTGGAAATTGAATTGGCCTCATGAGCTGAGGCCACCACCTTTTCCACTTTTCTCTCACTCTTTCCTCATGGCTGAAGATGGCTAGCCCTTAACTCTGTGAGTTGACCTGTCTCAATTCTTGCTGGTCTCAGGGACCAAGACTGATCTACCCTGACTTCACTTCTAGATTTCATCCCACGGCCAGTCATGTATGGATAGAGGTGGAGGTGCATATTACCAACAAGGCTGCTGGGGCCCTTCTTGGGCTGAGAGAAGTAGCTCTCACAGAAACAACTTGGGAGATTTTTGTTTCAGTTAACCTATTGCTATTCAGGAAGCTACCCCAAAACTTAGCAGCTTGAAAAGACAATCACTTAATTGCTTTTCATGATTCTGTGGATTGAGAATTTGGACGGAGTATAGGAGAGTCAGCCTATCTGTCTTCTACTCAATTTCCACTGGGGCTGGAATGGCCATAATGGCTTCTTTACTCATAGGTGATGGCTCAGCCAGAGAGGCAGGCTTTGGTGCTGTGCCAGCTCAACCAGAGTTGTGTCTGGGACTCTCTGGCATCTGGGTTTCCTCCACCTCCAGGGGGCCTCAGGGCTTCTCTCTCCCCAGCACCTCCCTGTGGCCTCTCCACCTGGTGTCTCTAGCAGGATCGCCAAGCCAGACTCGCCACATGGTGACACAGGCCTCCTGAGAGGCCAAAAGCAGACACTTCCAAGTCTTCTGTAGGATTAGGCTCAGAACTGGCATGATGTCACCTCTGCATTTCATAGGTTAGAATGCTTGCAGGCTCAGCTCAGACTTAAAGGGAGAGGGGCTAAGGCTTGGGTACTAGAAGGTGTGGTTCATTGGGTATTATCAGGATATCTCAAGGGTATCTACTAAAGAAGATGATCAGGTCAACATTGTCTAGTTGACTAGCTGCTCCAAGAAGGTGTGCATGTACTAACTATAGCCAAGCTCACTCACCGCCTTGACCACAGAAATCCTTAGCCCTGAGGCAAATCCCTAGCTTGAAATGCAACCGCGAAGTGATGCTGAGTACTTATTGTTGACTCCTTTCATATCTTGCCTTCACACCTTATTGTTGACTGTTCCATTACTTCCTTCCCAGATCTTCCTTCCCAAGTATCTTTGTTGTAACCTGTCCTCCACCCCACTGCCAACCTAATCTTTCTAAAATGGTGCTTTTATCTGGTGCTCTTCTGCCCTAAAACTTAACAGCAATTTCCTTTTATCAACGAATAAAATCTAAAATCTTGACTTGGCATTCAATGCTCTCTATAGTCTGGCCCCAGCCAACTGTTCCAAAGTTGCTCCTGTGCTCTGGCTCAAAATTGGTCTTCCTGCCACTGCAGTCTTTCTCTCTGGTCCTTGTTGTGGCTCCGCCTGTGCTCCCCCTGGTCCCTTACCTGCAATGTCCTTCCTCTGTCACCTGTACCCTCATCAGTTCTTCCCACCAGGACCTCACCTGTAGCATGCCCTCAAGACAATCCCTGAATTGTAGCACAGTTATATTCAGTTCAGGGACACCAGGGTGGCTCAGTTGGCTGAGCATCTCTTGATCTCAGCTCAGGTCATGATCTCACAGTTCATGAGATCGAACTCTGTGTCAGGCTCTGTGCTGACAGCTCGGCACAGAATCCTACTTGGGATTCTCTCTCTCCCTTTCTCTCTGCCCCTCCCCTGCTCATGCACACTTTCTCTCTTTCTCTCTCTCAAAATAAATAAATACACTTTAAAAAGTTATATTCAGTTCAGGAGTCAGAAGGAACTAAGGAGGGATGATTAGTCTAACCTTCCATGGAAAGTGGGAATCACTTCTGCCTTCTGTGGCAGGAGGGAACGGGTAGCCTGGTTGAACACGTGAGTTCTGCACTTGGATTAGCAGAACAGGATCTTGACTCTGTCACTTACCAGCCATCATCCTTGGTGTCCTCTTCTGAAATTGGGAGATCAGTGCATCCTTAGAAAATTAAAAGAATATATGCCTGTCAAGTGTGTAGTAAGGAGCTTGGGAAAAAGTCAACGCTCAAGCGCAGGCCACTGTCTTCACTCCGTACTTCCTGTCTCTACTTGAGGGCTATGGGGCCATCTGTATTTTTCAGAAGGCCATTCCTTAGTCTGGCAACCCAAAAGAACCTTAGAAGATTCTTCCTTTATGGAGCTGCAATTGATCTGTTTCTACCTCAAAAACATTGGCCCTTGCTCCATCTCTTGAATGACACAGGAATCCAGACAGTCTCTTTTTTCAGAACGACATCTATCGTCAGACACCAGCTGAACACATCTTCACACCAGGCGCTTCTCAATGACCAGCACCCCCACCCCCCCTGAACAGGAAGTATCAATTTTAGAAAATAATACAAAGGACACATGGTCTGTCCATAGTTTGGGAATTCTGAATTCTGCTTTCTGGATCATGTTTCATCATCAGCAAGTGATGCTCATGTAGAATGGCCTTTCTGAATTATGTTGAACATCCATTTCTCACTTTTTTCATCTGAAAAGCAATGCTATCAAATCATGTTTGCACTTTCTGTGAAACCATTTGTCCCAGCTGCTGTACACCCAGGAGGCTGCTTGTGCAGACTGCCTCAGAGGGCCTCCTTCTGGCTTCTAGTTGGGCTCAATGAGAGCCCTGGTGGGAGACTGGAGGCCAGGGGGAGAGTGAGCTCCATTTCTGCAGGGTTGCTTTGGGCTGGCTGCATTCCTTTGTAGTCTCTTCCAGTCCAGGGGGGTCAAGCCCCACTGCCACCAGACTCTGGAGTGTTCACTACTCTTCATGGCTTCCATGCACCCCTCTCCCCCATACCTTTGTAAGTAGTCTTTTATTAAACTTTCTGCAAACTGTCCCAAACTGAGTTGCCTTAGTGATTGCTTGGTACCTTCACTGAAGACATAGTTGTGATATTTGTGAGGTTTCAACTGCTAGATTCTTTTCAAAATTTAGTACCAAGATGAAAATGGATCATCTTTCTGTGGGCACAAATGAAAGCAATCATACTTCCCTTCTTGCCTTGGCTGCTGAGAAGCTCAGGGTCAAAGTTAATCTTCACTCTTAGAAATCTTTCTGGTTGGCATATTCATTTCTTCTTCCTTACCATGGCTTTGATTTTCTGAATCTGTTTTTCATAACCTATTTCACATATCTTCTAAAGTAAGTTGCCTCAGATAGATAGGTAGATAGACACACAAGGTAGAGAAGGATGACACAGTATGACTAGGATGGGCCCAGGTGCTTGAGCCTTCTCATATTTAGCACTAATCTTTCAAGGTGGGGACTGACCAGGTACTGGGGTTGTGGCTTTGGGGTTCACCTCATCACAGGTACAGCTATTATCATGAAGGCACATGCCATGTCCTTGTTCAGGAAAGTAGCCTTGGTGATATGACAGTACCATTTCAGTATTTTTTCCTGATCTACCTGTCTGACAACCCCGCACAAACCATTTCTGTTTGGTGTGAATTCTTTTTTTTTTTTTTTAAATGTTTTATTTATTTCTAGGAGAGAGAGAGCGTGAGCAGGGGAGGGTCAGAGAGAGAGGGAGTCACAGACTGAAACAGGCTCCAGGCTCCGAGCTGGCAGTCAGCACAGAGCCCGACGCGGGGCTTGAACCCACGAACCGCAAGATCATGACCTAAGCGAAAGTCGGACGCTTAACCGACTAAGCCACCCAGGCGCCCCTTGGTGTGAATTCTTAAGTGAATTCACGTTGACTCCTGGCAGTGAATGCTTTATTCCCCCCTCCATTTGGGTGAGCCATCTGTTTATTGATCCAGGTACGAATTTTAGGAAGGTATACATTCAGATTCATCAACCCAGTTTCTAGGTTATGACTTATTTGAAAGTGGCAATGCTATCTCAACCTGTTTTCCAGTGAACACTGATAGTCGTTCTCAGAATAAACCCACAAGTTCTTCTTCCGTCCTGATGGATGTATTTGCACTTAAAGGCTTGAACAAATCTGAATGATTTCGAGCCTTTGTACAATCTTCTCACCTGTGTTGGGCCTCAGTTTCTTATTAACCGTGAATACTCTACTTTTTCTTTTTTTGAAGATCACCTTTACTTTTAAGATGGAAAAGGATCATATTATCCATCTTCCCCAGGTGATGCAACTATATTCCTTTCCTGATTGAGATTCCAAATAGAGCTACACCAGCCATGGTATCTTTTTTTGGAGGGGAGTTCTCCCATGGGTGGGGTTACATGGCATAGGCCTCACTGATGGACCAGATGAAGTCTATGATTTTATCCAACTCAGGAGTCAACAGGAGGTCCCTAATAGTTCATAAGTACCATCCATTTTCTGTTTCGTGACCTGGAAGTGATTCTTATAAGTTCAGAACATACTTTATAGTTTATGTGCATGTTTTTCTCCTTTACTCTGTACCTCTTTTGCTGTGGGTTTTTTTTTTATGTTTATGTTTTTTATTTTTGAGAGAAAAAGTGAAGCAGGGGAGGGGCAGAGAGAGAGAGGGAGAGAGAATCGCAAGCAGGCTCCGCGAGCCTGACTTGGGCCTCAGTCCCATGAACTATGAGATCATGACCTGAGCCAATGTCAAGAGTCGGTCATTTAACTGACTGAGCCATCCAGGGGCCCCTCTTTCGCTGGGGTTTTTCTCTAATTTTTAGTTTCTCTCACAGCCTCCTGTGGGTGGCAGTAGATTTTTGTTGTTGTTGTTAATTTTTCCCCCTTCCTCTTTGGAAACAGTTTGATCGCATGGATTTCTTCAGAGCTTCTTGTATGTCCTGAACTGATGCTGAACTCTTTTCAGAGACATTGGCTTTAAGCCAATGGTCCTCAATTTTGAACTTTCCATTGGAATCATCTGGAGGACTTAAAAAAAAAAATAGCACTGCATTTCTTGGGGCCATCTCCAAGACTTTTGAATCAATTGTTCAGGGGTGTGGCCTTAACACTGGAATTTTTGAAAGTTCCTCAAGTGATTCTAAGACCACCCGGCTTAAGAACAGCTGCAGGCTCATGATTCTGAGCTGAGTTCAGTGACTAGTGTAGAGCCATCAATGCTCACAAAAGATGGTGGGCAACTGGTCCTTCTGGAGTAGATTTGGCCACAGCCCAGAGTCTGTGATCTCCCTGCTGTTGCCATGGGTTGAAGCTGGAGAACGCTTGTAGGAGCACTGGGCTCCTGTTGTGTGTGTGTGTGGGGGGGGGACCGCCCCAAGCAAGCCAGGGGACAAGGCAGGGGATGGAGCCAAGACTGGGCCGATGTGGAGGGGAAGCCCAGGGGCTCCTTCCTGAGCCTCAGCACTCACTATCTGGCGAGTGTCCTTCTGCCCAAGGCGTGAAGAAAATGACAAGGAAGGGGGAAGACCTCACACCGCGAGGATGGACCCCGCCTCTATGGCCCTGCTGTTCACGCCCCCATCAGGCTCCCTGACCCGAAAGAACACACCTTGACAAGAGCTGTCAGGACTGCCCAGTCCCTGACCTGCCGAGGGAAAGGGCCTCTGTGCGTGTCTGAAGATCAAAGTGAAGGGCCCTTGCTGATACTATTTTCAAGCCACCTTGCATTTTTTCCTATGAATAGCTTTAGGCAAAGGGCAAGGAAATGTTTTCACAGATTTGCTGGACATCTGGGGACTTGGAATTTCTTCGGAATTCATAGAGAATGTAGTGTCCCGGGGTACCCTGTCCCCTCTGGGTGTTCATGTCCATGCCGGATCTTGTTTGCTTTCCTCTATGCAGCCAACTCAACACATCATGGGTTGAGGAACTGCAAAGCCACCCATAACAATAGTGTGGCAGATGGTGCCCCAGTGAGCCCGCGTGTAGAGAGGACGGCCAGTTTGTCTTGGCAGAGAACAAACTTCCCGGATTTTGAGAATGCCGGAGTGAAGTGAGAGAGGGCTTATGCTCGCCCAGGAGGGGAAGAAGTGGAGGATGCCGGGAAGCCACAGCGGCTCCTAAGCATTTGTAGAAGGAATCTGGCGTTCCTCCTAAGAAACAGCTCGGCTGTGACCCTGATGAATTTTAAATACCTTAACTGAAATAAATATTTGTTGACCTAATAGAGGGGAAATCCACAATCGTTTAGACAGAGAGGAACTCTCTAATGAGGAGAAAAGGAGGCCTTGGTAGGTGCCCACCTCCCTACCCCACCCCCAGCTCACTTCCATCCCCTCGCTAAGCCGCCCCCCTGCTCACCCTCCCCCTTCTTGAAAAGCCATTTGTAACCATTACTTGGGTGTCACGTTGGGTGATGAAGTGCATTCTCGCCCTTTGCCTTGGCGGCTGCGTGCCGAAGCAGGCCTCGCCACGGAGGCGAGAGGAGGGCTGGCCCCTCTCTGCGCAAGGCCCATGTATCATGTCAGGCTGGCTGGTAACCTGAGCGCAACTCGTCCCTCGCCACGGGCCTCCGTGACACTCCTGCCAACTTAATTTCAGCCTAAGGGATGCTTTTAAGAAGATTTTAGAGCGCAAAAACATCTCCTCAAAAGAATTGTAGTTACATTAAAAACTAATTATCAGAGCTTAGGGGTATAGATCCAATGCCATATTTTACGCAGAGAGCAATTCATCTCCCAGACCCTGAAATATCATTACATAATAGGTTAAGGACACCAAGCCAGGGGATATGGGGAAAAGGTAGTAAAATCACCAAAGGCCTGGTAATGACGAGCGATGTGATTATGACAAAATAGCCCTGCCCTCCTGCCATGGCAGTTTCTAAGATGACACAATTTTAAAGGAACACGTCCTAAATAAGCCCACGCATTAAAGCATGTGGGTAAGTGTAGTTTGTCTGGGCCCTCGGCTTACATGTGACATTTGTATTGGAAAGGCTTGGCTTTTTTGGCACAAAGAACTGGATGTCACTGAGAAAAAGGTGACTAGATGTTTCCTGCTGTCCGTGGGTGGAGCAGAGGGCTTGCCATGGACAGGGCTATGCGGAGGATTTTTGTGTGTTACCTTATTTGAGCCTCACAACAAACTAATGAGGGCAAATGAATATTACCTATTGCTATTTTACATTTGAGACTCTGTAAATCAGGCAGGATGCTTCTGGTCACTTACAACCCAACTCAAATTGGCTCACATACTAATTTATTATTTCAGGTAACTGAAAGATCCAGAATTAATGGCCGGTTTGAGTCAGCCAGTCAACAGTGTTATTAGGGTCCCACTTTCTTTCCATGTGTCTGCTCTGCCTTCCACAGGGAGGCCACTTTCTTTCTGGGCAGATTCTTTTCTAGAGCCCAAGGTGACTGCCTGCAACTCCCAGGATTCTGTCCCTCCTTCTTCACACCCAGCGGGGGTGTCTTTGTCCCAGCATTGCCGCCATGATCCTGGGGCTCACTCTGATTGGACTAGTGTGGGTCACGTGGCCATGGCTGAATCAGTGACATGGCCTGGGGGATGGACGGAGTTGACTGGCTTAGCTTAAATCACTTTAGCTACACTGGAAGTGGGCATTAGAGTCAGGATCCATGAGGACCCCAAAATGGAAGCCTGGGGGAATGGAGGCAACCCTAGATGATGTCTACCAGGGACAGGGATATGAAGTAACTGGTCCATGGTTCATGCAGACATCCAGCGACAAAGCCTCAGTTTGAACCCAGGCAGCCTTACTCAAGAGCCCTTTTTCTTTTTCTTTTTTCTTTTTAATGTTTATTTATTATTGAGACAAAGAGAAACACAGCATGAGTGGGGGAGGGGCAGACAGAGGGGGAGACACAGACTCCAGGCTCTGAGCTGTCAGCACAGCCCCATGTGGGGCTCGAACCCACAAACCGTGAGATCATGACCTGAGCCGAAGTCGGATGCTCAACCAGGGGGCCAGCCAGGTGCCCCATCAAGAGCCCTTTTTCTAAGCCATAGTCTTCCAACACTCCCTGAGGTCCTGTAATGAATATCTTATGCACATTTTTTTATAGTTTCTTCACTAAGAACATCCCTCTGTACCTAAGCGATCCTAACTTTTGACAAGCAGTAATTCCAGAAAACTATAGGATGTATTATCTTATGACATCAAGTGGTAGGAAGGGCACTGGATTAAGAATTGGCACTTGGTCACCCTATTAACCTTGGATGGGTCACCTCACCTTGCAGGGCCTCTCTTTTCCTCATGGACAGTTGAGGGGTGGTGCCTCCCCTTACACACCTGGGATCAAACAGGAGAGTGCTGTTTGGAAGAGCCTGAAAAACGCCAAACATTTGTGTGTGCATAAATGATTATTATACGTAGGATCATGATCGATTCTGTTCCAGATACGAGACACCAACACTAGAAAAAAAATCTCTTTTAAGCCTCCGACACATACACTAACTTATCGAAGTTTTACAGCGATATAGCCTATCAATATCACCCAAACAGGAAATCAGCCGATCTTCAGGGACGTTCCATGAAACCTATGCCCACGTGGAAGGGTATGCATTCATAAGAAGCTTTTAGTTGCCTCTTGTTGAGGTGTGATGATTATATATGTAAATGTTATTCTACTTTTAATTAAACTACAGCCTCATTGAAATGGAAGGTGGAAAGATCCTGACCAGCTCCATTTCAAGATACAACACTCTTATTAGGTAGAAAAAAGCACATGGAGACCGTAGGCATCACGTGGAACCTGGAGTTGAGATCTCTGTCCTCTCCCACCCCTCCCTTGCCTTTATGAAAGGAGACAGGCAAACGAAGCCCACACTTACGACAAAATGAAAGAGTCCACACAAGATCTTAAGGGTAACTTAGGACCTTTAAGGAATAATGTGATCATGATCACTGGGTGTGTTCACTAACTTGTGTTATTGTTTTTGATCGGGTGACCACAAAGCTGACCCAGGCAGGGAAGTCAATGGTCTCCTTCCTTCCTTGTTTGCTTCCTTCATTCACCCCACATTTATTTACTGAGAGCCTGTGTCTCAGGCACCATACCAGGTGCCAGGGATGTGACAATGAATAAAAGAGATGACAACCCCTGTCTTTGGAGAGGTTACTGTTGAATGCCTTGCATCTCCTCCCTTGGGGTCCCTGGGACAAGATGGAGCATCACAGGTTGATTTGAAATTCTACATGAGGAGAGAGGTAATTTATGGCCTGGGTGGGCAGGGCCTCTGGAGATGTGCCAAAGGCTCCAGTCCATTCCATCCAGGGCATTGGACGGGGGCATGGCTGACCCATCCCCTGTGCACCAGCCATACTTAGCTTCATGCAGCTCCTTAGGAATAACACCCTTCCTCTCATCTCTGAGCTTTGCACATGCTCTTTTCCTGCCTTCAGCGTGACTCCCAGCCCACCCCTCTGCTCTCTGTCCTCTGCCTGCCTAACTCCTGCTCATCCTTCACATGTTAGGTGACCTGTTACTGTTTCTGGTAACCGTCTCCCGTGTCCTCCAGTCTGTGTTAGGTGTCCTTGTTGAATGTCTCATGTCACCTTGATGACTGTGCGTACCTATGTGTTCATGTCTGCTGCCCCACCGGACTCCAGCCTTGGTCACCACTCTCTCCCAGGATCTAGCACAGGGGTTGGGAGGGTTGGGTCTTGAGAAGTATTTGCTGATTGGCAAGCAGGTTCTTATTTTCCTCATCATCAGACCTGGAAGACTTTCTAATCCCTATTTATTTGACCTCTCGGTTACGTAGCCCTCGTAACAACTTTCTCCCTGAAACTCATCCCTCCCTGGTTTCTGAACTTTTTGTCTTTTGCTGGTTTCCTCCTAGGCCTTGGGTCTTTCATCTCAACCACCATTCTGCCAGTTCACTGACAGTGGACATTTGTTGGGGGCTCCCTGAGTGTTGTTAATAACTTTTCCCCCTACTTTTATTGAGAAATAATGAATATACATCATTGTATAAGGCATCCAGTATGATGGTTTGATTCATACATGTTATGAAATGATCACCACAATACATTTAGTTAACATCCATCATCTCATACAGATACAATAAAATGAAAAAAATTCTCCTTGTGATGAGAATTCTTGGGATTGACTCTTTTTTAAAAAATGTATTTACTTATTTTGAGAGAGAGAAAGAGAGAGAGAGCGCATGAGCAGGAGAGGGCAGAGAGAGAGGGAGAGAAAGAATCCCAAGCAGGCGTAGGGCTTAAACCCATGAACTTATCTCAAACTGTGAGATCATGACCTCAGCTGAAATCGAGAGTCAGACACTTAACCCACTGAGCTACCCAGGTGCCATGGCATTTACTCTCTTAACTTCCTGTGTACCACCTAGCCATGCATTCCATCATGTTGTACAGTCCATCCCTGGTACTTATTTACCTTACAATTGGAAGTTTGTACCTTTGGACCCCCTTCCTTCGCCTCCCCCTCTCTCCCCTGCCCTGGCCTCTGGGATCTAGAAGTCTGATCTCTTTTCTGTACCCCTGAGCATCAAGTTGCCTATCTCTCCCAGCTCGAGTTTCCTTGGAGTCCTACAATTCAGGAGAGGCCGATGCCACCCCAAGTTCTAAGGGTGGGGCCCATGACCTAGGTTAAGCCAATCAGCATATTCCATGCTGCTGGTCAGGGTGACTGGTTCATGCGCCAGCATCCATCCAAGCCTGTCCAAATGGAAGGGCTCAGGACTTGCACTGGGGCAGAGATGCTCTCTCTTTTTGGAGGTGAGATGTAGCCCTGGGAGCCAGCCTTTGGGTGAACAACACTGAGGAAGGCTGACCTGAGGGATGGAAAGAAAAGGGGTCGCTGCAGACCTGGCCCGGTCCCTCTGTCAAGCCTTGGTCCAGGCCAGAAATGATCTCTGGACTTTCAACCTCACGAATTTCTTTCATTGTCTGAGTTGACGGTTGTGTTGCTTCCAACCAAATGGGTCCTTAGCAACGCACATTCTCTTTCTGTCACTGGACTCTGCAGGGTGTCTCCCCGGCGCTTTTCTGCTCACTTCCACACCTGCCCTGGGCACCATGGCTCTCTAGCACTTAAATTATACTTGTGTGTCTGCAGCTCAGGCCCCTCTCTTGAGTTCTCCACATGTAGACCCAGATGCCTTCTAGATGTTTCCTTTTGGATGTCCGGCTGGCGCCGCTATCCTCACGCGCCCCAAGACGAGGGGAACTCACCTTCACCTTGCGAGCTGCTGCTCCTCTGGCCTTCTCTTCCGTGCTTCCTCATTGGTGGTGTCATCCACATGGTTGCCACGTGGCTGGAACCTGGGCGAACCTCATCCTCTTCCCTCACTCACCCTCCCCATCTAATCATTCACCAAGTTTGGCCGGTCCCCGCCCCCTGCGTAGTTATCTGCCCAGGACATCCGCCTCTATCCATCTTCACTGCTGACTGTAGTCATAGCACCAGATTGGGCCTCCTCAACAGCCCTCCCTCTGACGTCACCCCACCCATCAGAGGAGCCCTTCCAAAGTAAGGGACAGTGTCCCTCCTCTGCTCAAAATCTTTTGTGACTCCTACTGCGTGGAGTCATGATGTGGCTCAGATCCAGCTCTGGGATCCGTTTCCACTTTTTTCCTCCCACATCCTGGCACTGTGGACCAGCCACGTTGTTACAAGCAAGGCCTGCTCTCTATTACCTCTGCACATGGGTCTTTGTCTATGCTGTTCCCTTTGCCTGCAGTGACCTTCCTCGTCACCTTCCTTTTCTTTCCTTCATTACCTCCTGTTTGACCTTCAGGATGCAGTTTCCTTCCAGAGGCTTCCCTGGGCCCCTGCTGCTCTGGGTTTGGGTCTGGTGTTTTCTCAAGGGACTTCTGTCACGCTCAGAGCCCCTGTCAGGCTGCAGCGCGCATCCAGTGGTGTCCGGAGCCACTTGCGTCCGCTCATCCCAGCTGGCACTGGCTCCTACAGACTCACACTGGCTTGTGAGAGCCAAGCCTGGGCCCCCCTTCCCAGCTCCGAGTCCAGGGCTCCACATGGACAGCTCGCATTGGCTCAGTGGAGTTCTTTACACCATGGGGATCCGTACATCAGGGCGTTTTTGTTCGTGGCTTCTCAGAGAGCCTGTTTTGTCCCACTTGCCTCTCTAACCTGGAAAATCCATGGTGGGTGAGGCTGCCCGGCCAGCCACCATCGCGGTGTCTGGGAGCCGGCCCACTGCACGGTGCAGCTCTAGGGCCATGCGGGCACCATGGCCTCCTCTCTCCTTGCTGCTGTCCACCGAAGCCGAAAGTCAACACTTCTCTGGATTCTGAAGACCCAGCAGTGACTTCTGACAGAGCACCATATTCTGACACACAGCCTGGGGTCCTTCACTGTCCCTGAGGTTGAAGTTGACCTGTGTGCTTTACCCCAACTGCCACCAGCATGGTCCGGTTTTCCAAAGGAGACCCCTTTCCAAAGAAACATCTCCTTTCTGTTTCCAAAAGAGACAGTTTAGAGTGAACACTTTCCATTCCTCAGGGCTGTGTGGTTTGAGGAGAAACAAAGGTAGTTAACGGAAGGGTTATTAATTAAACAGTCTGTCCAGGATCAATGTTTTCTTAACAGGCAGCATAATCGAATGGGTAAAAAATAACCTTGGAAAATTGTTCTGTTTCTTTTTTTTTCGGTCAGGTCCCACCCCTGACTTGCTGCATGAACCAGGGTGAGTGCTTTGTACTTTCTTGCTTTCCGTGAACCACCTCCACCTCCTGGGACCCTAAGAACATTCTAAAACACTCACCAACTAGCACCTGGTGCTTAAATAGTAAGTTCAGTTTACTTGCAGTGATAATTTAAAATCTTAGTTTAAAGGCTGTAATAATGTGCATAGACTTGCCTATTTACTGAGCACATAGTATGCACAGCCACTGTAGTGGGGGCGGTGGCTGGGATTTTATAAGACATGATTGTTTCTTGGGGCAGCTGGGTGGCTCAGTTGATTGGGTTTCTGACTTTGGCTCAGGTCATGGACTCATGTTGTGTGAATTTGAGCCCCGCATGGGGCTCTGTGCTGCCAGCTCAGAGCCTGGAGCCTGCTTCGGATTCTGTGTCTCCCTCTCTCTCTCTTCCCCTCCCCTGCTTGTATACTCTGTCTCTCAAAAATAAATAAACATTAAAAAAAAAAGAAAAAAAGACACGATCATTTCTCTGAGGAATTTGTGGTCTAGTCAAGAGGCAGCACGAATTCACATGTGCTGTTTAAGAGAATGATAAGTGCTTATAAAGAAGCCACGTGTATGTGAAGTCAGGGAGGCTGTGGACATTGATGCACTCAGCATGTTGAATGCCCTTCCCTCTTCCATGCTTCAGCTCAAAACTGGGTTCTGGGGACATGGTGCTGGACTCACAGCTGAGAGGAAGGGCAGTAAGTCAATAATTACAGAATGGACTGATAGACGCTATAATAGAGGTGTACACTCAGTGATCTGAGGAAGTAATTCCAGTAAGGTTTCTGGGAATCAAGGAAGGCTTCTCATAGGAGGTGACCTTTGATCAAGGATATGAATAGATGTCTAAGAAAGGTGCCGCCGTATAACACCCAAGAAAAGAGAAGGAAGGGAGCAAAGAGCCCCAAAGTGAGATGGCAGCATGCTTAGGGGTGTGGAGGAAAGGCGGAATGTGGAGTGTGGAAATAGTGGGCAGACTGGTTGTCAGTGCCTGTTCGCGGGGAAGGAAAATGTCTGTTGGGCTCCTTCCCATGAGACACCCAGGGGGTGAAGCCATGAACCCCCCCACATTTCTGCATCGTTGGAGTCGTGATTATCAAGGAAAACCAGAGAGGGCCTCCATGGGGACCTTGGGAGTCTGAGTTCCACTGATCTCAACTGCTAGAACTTATACCTTTGGTCTTTGGACGGGCCACTTGGGATTTATCTGGCTGTCCTGGTTGTCGGGATTGCCGGCGAGTTTCCACATCTGTCAACTAAGTCAGAGACTCAGCTGCAAAGCTGAGAGCCGGGTGCATCAGGTGGCTCCGTGATGCTCCCTGGAGCATTCCTGGCACTTAAAGGGAATGAGTGGATTTTTCCAAGACATAAATAGAGCTTTATCGTTGGTGACAGATATGCCCACAGTCCTTACCAGCGAGGGGCTGCCTCACTCACATGAACCTGGGGCTGGCACGTGGGCAGCAGATGGGCACGGAACTGGGGAAACGAGTCCCATTTTAGGCAGAAGGTGAATACACTCTGATTCTGCTTAAGCAACAAGCATTTGTTAACAACTTTCTGTGTTCCAGGCACTGGGCCAGACTCTGATCATACAGAGATGACTAAGACATGGCCCAGCTCTCCAGGCACTTGCTGTATAAGTGGCCACACTGTAATGTCATCTTCAAGGTCTTGGGCTCTCAAGCCATCTTCTTCCAAGTTTGAAGTCCACCTCTGCCGCTTATTAACTGTGTGGCCCCAGGCAAGTTACTGAACTTCTCTGTGCTTCAGTCTCCTCACTTGGCAAACCAGGGATGATGAAAGCTCTTACCTTGCAGGGGGTACTGTGAGGATTATAAGGACTATGTGCATGAAGGGCTTGGTATGTTCCTGAGCTAGTGGTCATGAAAGGTCTGACTTGATGTCTGACCCGGAGATAAACGCCCCCCACACTGATCCAGCTGTGGTGCGGTGTGTCCAGGAAATGGAGGGAGTGGCCATTCCTCTTCACTGATTTTTTTTAGGTGTATTAATCTCTGCACTTTGCAGGTAAGGCCATGAACTCTCCGTTTCTGCTTGGGCGCAGCAAGCTCATACATATTACCTGCTGGCTTACTGGTGGAGACAAATCTCTTGCAGTTCAGTCACACACATTTTCTGACAACCCCTACATTTGTTCGCCAGACATTAATGGGTCCCCTGGTGTCCTGGGCACTGGGGATGCTGAGATGAACCTTGTCCCACTCTTGATCTTTTTATGTCTAGCACAGGAGGCACACTTGATGATAGAGCCCGTAATGCAGGCTCCTGCCTGGATTAATACCAGCAACTCCAGTGACGACAGCTAACACTTATTAAGTGCTTATTATATGCCAGGCACTGCTCTGGGGTTTAACAGGTACGCACTAGTACCTTTCATCCTCAGGGAAACCCTAAGAAGTGGGGATCATTATTATCCCCATTTTACATCCAGGGAATTTGAGGCTCAGAGAAGTTAAGTGATTTTCCTAAGGCCACAGAAGACCTCCATCTGCCATTTGTCGTTGTCATGTACATTTCGGCTCAGGAGTTCTCATTCCCAGTGCGGGAATGCTGTCCTTCTCAGCGATTCTTGTTAGCTTCGGAAAGGCTTGAGCTCAAAACACTTTCCAGTCCTTATGGACCAAGGGCCCCTCTCCCTACTATGGGAACTGGGGTCAACATTTTTCAGCTCTTTAGAAGTTCACCCAACTCCAAAGATTTACTTGGTCAAAATCTTGACAATAAATGTGTTACCATGCATACTTAGACTCAATAAAATCAGAGGGTCCCCCCCTGCAAAATGTTCTGTGATCCAAGTTTTGGTAAGAAAGATTGCTCTTATCTCCAATAAGTGAGGGTTCAAACAAACAATAGTTGGTATCCCTACAGTGATACTAGCCTGGCTACAGCAAGGTCCTGGCAGAGCTGAGAGCGATCAGATCTTGGGTCGGGACAGGCTTAATGACCAGAAGCACCGGCTCAGGACGAGAACGAAAATAAACAAGCAGAACACAAGTGCAGGTGAGCCCTTGTGAAGGCAGGCAGGGGATGAGGGCCACATGAGAGTATTTATTTAGTACCTCCTGTGTACTGGCACTATTCAAGACTCCCTACACCAGAAGTTACCTCTGCCCCTCTATTCAAAAAGATTTCTAGCCTAGGAGAAGAAAGAAATGTCGAAAACCCATGGCATTGGTCTTTTGGCTGAGAGCAAATTTGGTTTGTCCAGCCAATCTCTATGTCCTGAAGCAGTGGCTGGCAAACTTTTTTCTGTCAAGGGCAGATAATACATGTTTTAGGTTTGGCGGGCCATACAGTCTCTGTCTCAACTACTTACCTCTGACACCGAAGTGTGAAAGCAGCCACAGAGAATGCATAAGTGAATGGAAATGGGATTGTGTTTCAATAAAACGTTACTTAGGGATGCCGAAAATTGAATATTATGAGTTTCATATGTCATGGGAAATTCTTTTCATATTTAGAAAACTTTAAAGATGCCAACACTGAAACCCATTCTGAGTTCATAGGACATAAAAAAATAGGTGCCAAGTCCAGAATTGGCCTGAGGCTGTGGTTTACTGATCCTTGTCAAAGAGAAATCCCCTGACTTGTGGCTGGATAGAAATCATACATGAATAATAATAAGCCTTCACGGGGAGGGGAGAGGGAAGTGAACTTTAGAATAGCTGCCTCTAACTTTGGTCACCCTAATGACTTTTGAGTAAAGGATTGCCATCTATTAATCCAAATATTTCTGTGTGATTTCCATGGCAGCTGACCTGTTTTCAGATGACTGAATAGATCAAATGGTAGGATAAATAGCTTGTTTTCCAAATCTTAATTGAGGCGTGTGAGCAAATGGGAATTTGAATGTATCTAGGGTTTTGATGAGATAGAAACTTGAATGTGAAGTTGTCTGCTGCCGAGATTGTACATTTTTAGCAGACCCTACCTCTGCCTGCTTTGGAAGGCATTAGTCAACGGTAGGGGCGTGTGGTGTGTGAGAGCTGGCAATGCATCTTTCATCACCGTGTGGACTTCATGTGCTGTTTGTCCTCAAGTTTACCTTGTGTGGGCATCTGCCATCCTCAGTGAGGAGCACCACTCTGCATAGGCTCCTTCCGTTACCCGTTTCTTTTACATTTAGGGAGCATCTACATTTAAATACCTTGAAAATCAACAGATGTGAAAAGGCTGCAGACCTCACTGTTCGAGAAACCATGATTAAAAGTGAACAAAAATGTAGCAAAAGGGGAAAGTTGGGATGGAGGAGGCAGGGAACGAGGAAACAAGCAAGCCATCGGCGCCCCTGCTTCTTTGAAGGAAAAATTGAAGATTAAAAGCATTAAAAATTTTTTTCCTGGGAAATGTAATTGGCCCACCTGATCTGTGAAAACGCAAGCTCTTGGATCCTCTAACGTGCCAAACGTTCAGATTGCCCACCAGCTGCCCAGTCTTTCTTTGAGGAACAGAGCTTTCTCTTAAGTAAACATTTAGGGCCTAATTGGATCCTTGCTGTGGTGTCATAGTAATTAACGCGCCGCTTAGAGGAGTCACATAAATGTCTGTCCAAGCAGCGCCAAGTCCCTCTGGAAAGTCAGAGAGGGCTTGTGGGATCCAGAAACAAGACTCTTGCGCGATTGTTCTTGGCAACAAGGAAGAGATAGCAGGACCATCTCCAGGATACGTGGTGTATTATACGGAGATTAAAAAAAAAAAACATCTCAGCAATGGTTGACTAGTGATTAGGGCTTTATTATTATGCTTAACTAAGGACAGATTAAAATGACCCCCAAAGAGAGAGTGCAGTGTTCTCATTGAGTTTATGTCTTGCTCATTGGTTAAGACTGGGATGCAGCAACCAACTCGAGAGAGTTTCAGCCTCACAAAGGAATCCACCGTAAGCACGAAGGGCTGTTTTTCTAGAACCCAACAACAGAGCCACTAGTCCCCTAGGAAGGAGCGGCCCTGGGACAGGAGAGCTTCCCGCGTTCACTTGGCACCTGCTGCCTCTCTTCCCCCCAGAGCCGCTGCCTCACCGGCTCCCCTCTGTGTATAAGCTTGTTTGCACCGGTGTCCCGGTAGATGCCCACCGGCCAGCTTTCTGGGGGGACAAAGCCTGGATTTGGAGGGAATTTGCCAATTTGCCAATTCCCATTATGCAAATCTTCCCACCAGACTTTGGTCTGATCCAAAGCCACCGCCATGAAGGTGGTGTTGAGCAAAGATGTCCAACAGCACCCCACTGCACAGCGCTTTCACCAGGCTCTCAGGAGCACAGATACTAATCAAATGTAAAGTAATAATAGTAAATGTGATATGAATGTCAACTCATTAGGAAGTGATGAGCTTTTTGAGTACAACCTTTGTTTTTAATATAGTTTATTCATTGTAAGTTTACGTAATTTAAGTTTTTAAAGTTTATTTTGAGAGAGAGAAAGAGAGAGAGTGGGAGAGAGGCAGAGAGAGAGAGAGAGAGAGAGAGAGAGAGAACCCCAAGCAGGCTCTGCACTGCCAGCCTAGAGCCCGACTCAGGGCTTGATCTCATGAACTGCGAGATCAGGACCTGAGTCAAGATCAAGAGTTGGACACACAACTGCCTCCCAGGAGCCCCCCTAATTTAATTTTTAATAGCGGTCATGTTAACAAATTTTGCTCACAAAACTCCCGATGATTTAGTAATCAGCTCTTGTGAGCTAGTACGTATGAGCTGATCCCGGCACACGGCCAGTTTTTTTCCACGTTATTGTGTGGAAACTGGACAGCTCCCTCTCCCACAGGGACTCCTTAAGCCCAGTTCCACATTCCAGGAAGTTGGAATCTAGTTGGTTGAGCCTGTTCTATTTTGGCCAGTGGCCAAATTTTTTTTTTTTTCAAATGTTCTATTTCTGTTTATTCAGAAATATTACAAATATTTTTTTTTCAAATGTTTTATTTCTGTTTATTCAGCACATTAGATAAATACACCTTAAATATTACAAATATTTATAGGGAGGAATGATCACACCCCAGGATAGAAAAATGTGGCCACTGTGGCCGGGGGTGGATTGGCAGCCCTTCTTTCCAGGAAAGGGGCAGGGACACTGTGCTGCCAGAATTTCCGGCAGCTTCCTCATCTGTGGGACATCTTTAGAAGGTAGTGTTTGCTCAAGACTTACTATGCACCAGGTGCTGCAAACCCATCTTCTCTTTTTGTCTTCAGAATTCTGTGACTTGGGTGTTATCGTCTCTATGTTGCAGATGAGGAGACTGAGGCCCAGGGAGGTTTAGTGGCTTGCTAAGGTTCCGGCTAGTAAATTTAAATTACAGTGCTGAAAATACAGTGCTGAAATTCATATTCAGGCCTGTCTTACCCCAACGCTTCTTTCCCCCACGTGGAGATATTGTGCAAAATGGGAGACTGTCAGCAGTAGTCAATTTCCTGACCCTGTGTGGGAATTGCAACAATTCCTCCTCACAGTGAATAGAGAACAGGGGTAAAAGAAGAAAAGTCTGAATAAGAGATATGGGAGCAAAAGCATGTATTATTTTTATCCCCCAAAACCCAATCTCTCTGCGGCTGCCTCTCCTCTTTCCTCTAGTCTCTGGGGGGCAAGAGGCAGATACTGGCTTCATTGTAATTTAGGGTTTTGGTGCCGATCACGTGGACTTGAATAGGAGTGTGGGTACTCGTTTTTTACCTTATTCATTGTTTGCCTTCCCCGGCCACTTTTGTGTGTTCCTGCCCCCAGGTATTGGGCACAGTCAATTCTTCCTGCAATTAGTATTCATGGGCAGCTGAGCAGAACTAATGCAACAAACCATTTTTACTTTGAAGGTCATATTACATGCTTCCGAGCTCCTGCGGAAAAGGCTCTTTATGAGTAAGTTCTTGACAATCGCCAGGAATTTAATTTTTGCTTTTCTGAATTTTCAAGCCCACCTATTGAAATCTTCAGTGTGGTTCTCCAGGAAACACCCAAAGCCAGATAGATAACCGGATAGGGCCAAATTGTTAGAACTTAAAAAAAAAAAAAGTCCTTTTTCCCTGGGGGTGCAAGATACATGTACATGCCCCTGCCTGTGTTAGATGGCACCTGCCTCTTCCTTTCACTGTTTCCTTTGATATACATATATCATTACTATCAATCCCATTAATTAAAGAATACCCACTCATTTAATAAAATTGATAAAAGGAGCATGCTGAAAAATCTGACTTCTGATTATTTTAAAATTATATTCAGTTAATTCAGTTAAAATTAAATGCAGTTATAACTGCGATTCAGTTATTGCAGATAGTGTCCCAGATAGCAGAAAAAGTAAGGAATAGTTTTTTAATGTTTATTTATTTATTTTGAGAGACAGAGAGACAGAGAGAGAGGCAAAGAGAGAGAATCCCAAGCAGGCTCTGAGCTGATAGCACAGAACCTGAAGTGGGGCTTAATCTCAACAAACCATGAGACCATGAGCTGAGCAGAAATCAAGAGTTGGATGCTTAACTGACTGAGCCACCTAGGCGCCCTGCAAGAAATATTCTTTATTTTTTAATTTTAATTTTTTATTTTTTTATTGTTCATTTATTTTTGAGAGAGAGAGACACACAGTGTGAGCGGGGAAGGGGTAGAGAGAGAGGGAGACACAGAATCCAAAGCAGGCTCCAGGCTCTGAGCTGTCAGCACAGAGACCGACGTGGGCCTCGAACCCACAAGCCGTGAGATCATGACCTGAGCCAGTCGAATGCCCAATCAACTGAGCCACCCAGGTGCCCCTAGAAATATTCTTTAAAAACATTCTTATAGTTTTAAGAATGTGGAGTGACTTCTTTGTACTGAATGAGTAATACCAATTAATACTTTAAATGACCAAAAAATGGTCAGAAAATTCATTTATCTCCTTTGGAAAAATTCTATTTAGTCCAAAATGATGGCATAAATCACTAATTTAGAGTTATTTAAACCTGGTATAATGCTGTGAACACACACTATCACTCAGCTTTTAAGATGTGCCAGCAGAACTATTTTGTCCTATTTTCTTTCTTTTTGTCCTCCTTAGAGTTAGAAATAGCATTGGAATTTCCACTGATGCTCTTCGGAGGTTTATATTACATGAAACAACAAAGCAAAACTAGGAAAGAAGTAATATCTGACTTTTTTTAAAAAGATGCCTTTAATTCTTGGTTTCTGAATCTTACATCAGATTTTGTTTACATTTTTCTTTTCAGACTTTTCTCCTTTTTTTCTTTTCAGACTTTTCAGAGTTTTACTATGTGTCTTCTTTTGGAAACAGTAAGTCTTAAGTCTGTAAGATTGTGTTTTCCATTTTGCTTTGGCTACTAGGAAGCTCTGAGCCAAAATTGTGACTAGCTTTTAGCAATTTATAGGACCCTGTGGAACCCCATGTCTGGATTCCAATCCACACTACTTCCACTTAACTTCTCTCTTATTTGTTAAAAGTTTGTGTATGGATTTCTATAAGCCACCTATCTCTCTCCTCCACATTTTAGAAAATGAGTGAGTACATAGCATGTGCTCCTGAAAATGTGCTTGCTGAGAAAATGGTGAAGCTCCAGAGAAGGTGACTCCCATTTCTACTGGGGATGAGATCTCCCACCTGGGGATCTTTGCTTCATCTACATCTCATCTCAGGGCCTCAGCCAAGGGTGAGCCCTCCAGTGCCCAGGGATGGGTGCAGTAAAAAAAAAATTCAGGGAGATGATAAGGAGCCTGAGGACTGCTTAGCAAGGTGGCCCAGGAAGCTCATTTTCCAAAGGGCTCTTAAACTTAATGGGAGGAAGCATTCCTGCTATTTGTGAATATGGCCTTCCTTCTATAGGGGACTGTGGAGCGTGGTCTTGGTCAACGGCACGAGAGCCTTGCAGGCTGGCAAGCGTGGGTAGACCACAGTCTGCAAACCCCTTGTGGCAACGACATATGCTGTTTCCGTCCCTGTTTACATGCATGTACACATGAATTTGAAAACCTCCCTGTCTACGCCCCCATCCCTTCCCTGCCTCTTTCTGCCCCACCAGTTTTCCTATCGGAACCCCAGAGACCACATCTGCTTTGAGGGAATCTTGCCCAGATGTCTCTCCTCTCGCCCCATCTATGCAGTGCCCTCACCCCAGGGGAGAAAGGGAAGTCTTCTTTGAAAATACCTTCTTCCCCTAGAGGGTTCACTTTTAAAAAACTATATAAAGCTATAGCTGCCTCTGGAAGAAAAAGTAAAGGTGAGCTTTTTCTCTTAAAATCTGGTTAGGTAAATAAGATTCCTAAACAAGCAAACACATAAAATGTAAGGCTGGTTGTTTTTGTTTTTTGTGTTTTTTTTTTGCTCTGATTAAAGTATAGAATCTATTTTCTTGCAACATGCCAAATGATCACGGCTTTTTTCCTCCCTGAGAATGCTGCAGACACAGAATCCAGTCCATCGATTATTCATTTCTAAAAACCAAAACCAAAACCAAAAGCCTTCCCCCTCCAAAATCTCTATTGGTGGATTTCTTCTCAAAATGTGTGCTCAGGACAGCAGAAATTTCTGACAAGTCAAGTACAGGTGATTAAAGCTTGCAACGTCGATCAGTTAACATCTGTAATTTTCCTTGTTCTCTGATGCTATTAGTTATTTCAAGGGTAAAAAAGGATGTTTTACTTAATTTTTTTGAATCTTACTAGGTACCCAGAGCTTAACTTAATGATTTGTATAAGTGATAGTAATTGCCGGGACTACAGTTGAGTATTATTAGCTATAAAATGAACATGGTTATATGTCCAACAGAACTAGCAAGGGACAGAAATGCAGTTGTATCCAAGAGAAAATAATTACAGCAATAATCAGTGTAATTCATGATAATGGCTGAATTGAATTTCACACCATAGCTCCAAGCACTTACATTTAATGAATGTAGTTTGTGCTTGTTTACTAAAAAGGTTTTTAGCAGAAAATCGATAATGTAACTTCAGTGTTTCTAATTGCAAATGCAATTATTTTTTTTAAAGTAGTGGTTCAATAAGGATTTTGTAGAGAAAATTGAGGTATGTGAGCGCTGCACATGCTGGCGCTTTAATTAGTCTACCTGTGCATTAGTGCTATGGCGCCTTAATATCTATTTATTACAACATATTGATTAAAATGGATTTGTATTCAGTTTTAAGGCTAGCTAATGTAATGGACATTGAAACTTTTCTGGAAGCATTGGCTGGGATTACAACATGTCACTGGGTAATGAGGCTTTCCTTCAAGAGGTGATTTCAGAAATCAGCCTATAAACCCAATAGTGGGGCCAAGGAGGGGTGGGCCAGGCGACGTGCCAGTCTCCATGGAGCGGGTGGCAGGCACATGTGTGGTGTTCAGTAAAACAGGAGATTCTGCAGATTCGTGCTTACTTGGGTTAACTTCTGTGTGCGTGTCCTCCAAGCCCAAGATACGCTTACGGAGGTTATTTCAGGGGTTGATAATCTTCTCCAGAGGAAAACCTTTTGGTAGACTTCTGAACTTGGAGATCCACAGCTAGTCTAGCCTGAACCCCTCATCCTGAAGAAGCTGAAGGCAAGTGCATTGTCTCAGTTCTCAGGACTTTGAAGTAAACTGGTTGACTCCGTTCAGGTCCAGCATCCATGACTCACACTTATGGGAACTGATGGGCAAGCTTTCTTTCCCAACTGTATCCTTTGTTCAAGACCTACCTTGAGCTTAACCTTCTATCCGCTTGCATGGTCATTATAGTCACCACTACACCACCACCATCACCATCATCCTCTTTCCTGATGTCTTATGTCTGCGGCGTGCACCTGAGATGTACGATACAGCCTTGCTGAGCATGATGGGAACTCTATTCCACCAGAGAAGGTGAAGATGCAGTTCTGGACAAGCTGAAATCCCTTAATAACCTGAATTTTAAGTATATCCACTGGCCTGGGATTTCAGAGCAAGTTCTGATGATATCCTGGTGTTGCTATCTCAAAACCAAGTTAATTTTAAACTTGACTGCTTTGAGTGGGAAGGAGTATGTATTGTAATTTTATAAGTGATGCTAAAATGCCACTGAATCCCAAAGACTTTTAAGTCCTGCCTCCCATAATATGACACAGAGTCTATGTGAGAAGCAAATGTACCAATAAAGCCGAGCTCCAATAGGGTCTTCTGTCCTGATTTTATTAAAAATGGGCCCCTGGCAGGAGGCTAGCTGAGTTTGTGGACCACCGTGATAAGGCCTGGCAGTTTTTGGGAAACTGCCCCCTACCCTCCAAGGTCCAGGAAGGCTCCCACAGCCTCCAGGAGGCTTAAGAACTAGGGACTGTGGGTCACTCCTTTCTCTGGCTTTCTGTGGTACATCAAATGAAAGGCTACACAATGAGCACTTCCTGTGTGCTGTGTAGTATGCCGGTGTGTGACCTGGGTCATCTCCTGCTTTTACAACGGCCCTATAAGGCAGGTGGGATCGGTACTCCCATTGTCCAGATGAGGACGCCAAGGCGATGGCAAGGCGATGGCCCAATTCAGATGATTAGAAATTCGGTGGAAGAGCTGGAGTCCCAAGTGCCTTCCAGTAGACTTTGCCAGCTCCCTACTGTGTGTCCCCACCTGGTCCCCCCACATTGACTCCACCTGCTGTCAGTAGGTCGAGTCACCAGAGGTGCATTTTTCTCATTGCGGGGGTACAAATTAGATCTCAGTGTCTCTCCACACTCCCTACGTCCCTTCCCTGCCCCTCCCCCCACTTATCATGCCCTGTCCATAAATCAATAAATGTTAGGTTAGCAAATGATGCCCAAACCCAGGCGAATCTGACCTGACTCTGTCCCTCTTTGTGCAGAGAGAACAGTTGCCGTCCATGTCAGGTGTGAGCCTCTGCACCATCTTCCTGGAGTCTGGAGGCTGGGCTCATGGCCCATTTCAGTGTGTGGAGACCTGATCAGCACCTGTACCACGCGTGTGGCTTTCACTGTCGCTGGCATGTCCTGCAAAGTAAGTGAGAGGGAGAATCAGATGTAAAGGAACCATATTGTCGAGGTGGGATGATGGAATGGGGAAGATCGTCAACTGTGCCACCTCTGGGGAGTCCCTTCCCTTCCTGAGCCTTAACTTGCACATCTGCAAAGTGGAGCTAATGGCCCCTTCCCTGACTCCCTTCTGAGCTTGACAAGGCTCAGATGGGGTCTGTTATCCTTGATGTGTTTTGGAGGCTTTAAAGTGCTTGACCAAGGGTAAGGGATCCTTCCAACTTAGGAGGTAGGTAAACCAAAGATGCCAGATGGATGGAGTTCCTGGTATCAGATGCAATCCCATCTGTAAGGAAACAGCCCACGGATGCCTCAGCCTTTGTTAGCCCTAATGAGGAAACAGCCCTATGCTCTATTAGTTAGAGTCATTACTCCAGGGATTAAAAAGTTAATGAGTTGCCAAGCTTTCTTTGTTTTTTTTTTTTTTTTCTTGGCTCATGGTGTATATTCAATATGGCTCCACAGAGCCAACCAGAAGCTCCTGCTTGACGGAATGATCTTCTCTGTCAGGCTGGAAAAGACAGACACCCTAACTGTTTGACCAACAAATGTATAGAAAATAGTGGCTGGTAAGTAGCAATTACATAATAATCTTATCCCAAGAAAATGGGGGCTCAAATTAAGATGATTTCACCAGGAAAACATTAAGGTATACAAAGAGTTCTTAATAAATAGAAATAAATAGTGCTGGGCTTTCGCCATGGTTATTTTTGATGGTTATCTGCCCTCGCCACTGCTGCTCAGACTGCATTTTCCGCGGGACTCAGAGCGGCATTTTGCTCTACAAAAACAACTAGCTCCTTTCCAGCCAATGATTACTTGTAATTATGCTTTCCCCTGCTATTATTCTAATAGACCTGTCATGTTGCTTGGAGGACTCTGGCATTTAGAATATACGACGGCTTTTATGGATGGACTGCTGGAACACTTAATATAGCTCTATTTTTGAATTATCAAGTTCTAGCCTTTTGAAGTCTGTGTTAGTGGAACTCCTATTTATGAGATGTGCTGTGCTTAAAGGTTTGCTATTGATGAAGAGGTCCAACAGAGCCTTTATCGTAAGTACGGCAGCATTCTCCCTGAGAGATAAATAGCCGTGCTAAAAGGTATGGTGTGTACCTAGGCTGCAGATTACTAGCCAAGTACCTTCATAACAGTAGACTTCAAAAATACCTTTGTGTTTCTTGTTTGTTCTCTTTTCCATAGAGATGAGTGACATTTCTTAAAACGTAGAGGGATGGATGCACATTGGTCATCGCTGGTCATCCACATTAATCGGGTTTGGGGAAGGTGTTTGTTCTGACACAGGGCATCTGTGTCTATGCCCATTGTGCCTTACATCCTCTGTGCTTGCTGTTCCGAGAACTTATTTTTCTTTAATTTCAAGGTGTACTGGGCTGGACTCAAGTACGTTTTGGAGAGGGGGGAGGGTTAATGAACAGGGGTGCCTGTCCCGGGGAATCTGGAAAACACTGTTGTGGGCAGAGGAAGGGGCGGAAGCTTGGATCTCCAGGCAGTGATATGTGCAGAGAGCAGGCAATGGCGTTTGGTTCCTGGCAGCACACGGAGACCTTAGATGGGGTGGCCTGGCACAGAACTTGTCCTCAGAGGGGGTTTCCAAAGGTCTGATTATCTGGGCAACTTGGGGACCACCAGCTGGGGTCCAAGTTTCTTTTTAGCAGTAAACCAGGTTGCTCTTTTGCAGACCCCACAGTGTAGGCATTTGAGGCTAAAGGAACTGGACAAGGGAGGCGTTCTGCGGGCCTTGGGTGGGGATCATAGGGAATGAGATGGTGCAGTTGACACGCACAGGAATTTGCCAGAAGTGGGTGGTCTGGCTGTCTCAGTTTACTTGAGGTACTCCCAAGTTTTTGGCAAGCATCCCAGGTGTAGACCCAACTCCCTTGGTAGCTGACGTCAAAGACGCAGAAGCAGGACCTCAGAGCAGCTTTTGACCACGTGGCAAGAATTTGCATCGATCCCCCAAAGGAGGCAGGCTGTTGCTCCAGTGTGTTTGCCTGGTGTTTTTCATTTGGAACCGTCATGCATCAGGACCCTGACTACACGCTCCCTGTCTAATTCATCTTCACCCATATATTTTACCATTACGGATAGCCTTCCCCTTAAGCTTGTCTATTTACTAGCTGGTGTGACGGATGACAGCGAGTCTGAGCCATGTTAGATGGCATTTGTATGGCTCTGATGCCAGAAGCATTCTAGGCGCCAGTGTTGCATATTTATTGATCTCCATATTCCCAATAATCTGATGCCCGTCACATTTGACAACATTATGTGGAGAGGTCAGCTAGATGGGGCTAATGAAGCTGTTGCCAAGATGGATGTCGCTCCCACAACATTACCCTTGCAAATAGCTGTCGGTGGGGCATTTCACAGTCGGGCCAAGCATTTGAGGATTTTTTCCCCCCCTTTTTTTTTTTTAATAGTTGACGTTAACATTAAACAAAACCTGAAGCTATTAAGTCTTAGTATTTATATACGATAGAAAACATGGACGCCCTGGCATCTTTCCAAATGAAAATCTTATTAACAGACATAGTGCTTGTGGCAAAGTCCTCAGCAATCAGAGATTGGCTTAGCTGTCTAAAATGTTTGACGGATTAGCCCAAGATGATGTGAAGGACCAAATGGGAAACGGCTAAAGTCTGGAGGATTAAACTGGCAAATAGGCTTGGTGCAGCAGGAGGCGCGCGGCGCTTTTCTGGATGTTTCCAAGCTGCCACGCTGTTGCTGCAAGGAGCTGACACAGAATGTGCTCTGATTTAGATAACGCTTTAGAGAGAAAAAGAAAGATACAACATGATATTTGCAAAGAGGATCCTATTTAACGAAAAGCTGTGCGTAAATCAATGACACTGGAAATGCTTCAGGAACACTTAGGAAACACTAAAGGTTTCCCACACCATCCCCACATCTTTAAAATAGAAGAGGTTTCCTACACCGGAATCTAGAGCCCTTTGAAAGCCCTGAAAACAGCCATTTAGAGGCTTTCCCGCTGTGTGTCCTGAGGATTACCATGTTGGACAGTGATTCTGACAGTTCTTCTAAGGAGTCCGTCTTGTTTAATTCCTGGCATATGTTTATTGGTTGAAGATTCACTGAGGAATTGTAAGCATTTTTGTGCCAATGTGGTTTTTGAGAAACTTGTTGCATACCTTGATAGGGCCACTGAAAGTGTTGGGTTCTTTAAGAAAAGCATAATAAATCTTAAGTTTGAAATGTAATTATTATGTAAAGGCAGGTGTATTTTATGGATTTCTTCATGACAATGCTCCTCTACCAGCTCATCCCAGAACGGACACAAACAAGGATACAAAGCAGAGCTGATAAGACTTGGCTTCTGGCTCATCCAGAACTGTATCAACATTGAACTCATTTATCCAGTGCTAGCATTTAGGACCATTAATTCACCACGTTGCCTATGGTCACAAAAATTGAAGAACTTCTCAACTTATTTATTTGGTAGGGCTAAAGGAAGGATGCTGGAGAAGAGGGGAGTAGCCATTGTGTCTTTTCTTTAGTGGGTCCTTTTTCCATTATACCCTTTTGCAATGTGTTGAGTGAAGAGGTAGAAAAGAATTGACAAGTTCAAGAGCAGTGAAGATCATTGCTGGGCAGATGCTTATGTTCTTTTCAGACAGAAAGCTTGTTTCTCCTACATTCCCCCTCCTCCACTCTCATGAGGGTGGTGTACTGTATATACACATATACTAGGTATATGCCATAGAGGCACATATACCATTAGGGAAGCATGTTCTCTCTGATGACTACCTAAAGTCATAGGGGAAGCAAAGTCAAGGAATGGCAAAAGTTGGCTCCAAGTAAGGCAGAGTGGTATAGCATGCTGCCTACAATTTAAGAGACACAATTCTCACTAAAGAAAAACACCATCCAAAAGTCATATGTGAGAGATGCAAGTTAAAGCTACCCTAGGCAGCTTTAATTTAGGCATGAGCAAATTACATGGATAGCGGTTGCTATAGTAACTAGTAGACAATATGGTGTTTATGTTGCTATTGAGATATCTTGGTCTTTACCAAAATGAGAAGAAAAAAAATTAAAAAAGACTTCCAGGAGCATACAAACACTACATGAAGGGAACATTTCTCATAACCATTTTACTTCTTCCATTTATTTATAATGAAATGGGCATCGACAATTATATACAGCCCTTGGGGTGGCTTGTTGTTATTAACATTTTCCTAACTAAGATTTTCTCTTACAAGCCTGTGGCATCTCTGAGGGCACCCTGGCCGCCATCTTGGATGGCCTCCAGAAGAATTCTGGTGTGCCCTGAGTGTACGCCAATATGGGTCAGTTGAAGGTGAAGGCCAAGAATGCTCAAGAAATCAGGGCTGGACAGGTACATGCTCTTATGGGGTATCTGGGAATTAGCACGATTTCAAAAAGTGCTTGGGATCCTTTCTTGAGACAATTAAGATGTTTCAAAGAGGACTTATGACAAAATACAGTTGTCCCATATCTAAGGCTGCAGCTGATGGAGAGACAGTGGAGAACACAAGTAAAGGGGACACTTGGTATTTTGATGTGGGAATTTGGAAGGTGGATCCCAATAGCTCAGGTCCCATTTTGGATATTGGGGCCTGGCAGCTAATTCCATAGCAATTCCCCTGATAGTTGCCTTGCCTTTCCCTGCTGTAGATCATCACTGCCAAAGCTGGTTTGGGCAGAACGAGGGTGCTTCCAGTCCTTTCAAATTCTTAAAGCAAAATTGATTTATATTAATTTACTTTAAAAACTCATGTCAGGGCTTTTTCCTTTTGGGGTAGAATAGGTGCTTCTTTAGAGTAGGAAATGCAGAGGTAGGGTCCCATCAGCCCCAAATGATGGCAGTGATGGAAACAAAACTTGAAGATACTGAGATGTCCTGATCTGTACACAGTCTTATCTCCATACTTGTCTTAACACAGATTCATATGCAAGTTTTCCTCTACAAACAACATAGAATAGAGGAGCAAACCTTATCTTCGGAGCCAGAGAACCTGAGTTTCAGTCTTAGTTCTGCATTTTCCTAGGATATGGCCCAAGGGAAACAATCCATTAATATTTCTCATCTGTAGAATGCTGCTAATAAATTCCCACCCAGTCATCTGGGAATGGATGAAGCAGAGTGTTGGAAAGCTGTGGCCCAGGATCTGGGCTGTGCGTTCCATCCCTCAGTAGCTTTTCTTTATCCCCAACCCTGCTTTGGCCAGTCCCAGATGGGGGCCGGTCATTCGCTTTCTCTGGCCTCAGTTTTCCCATCTGTAACATAACATCACTAGCCTTGCTGGCCCAAGAGTTGCCCCGCTGCCCCTCACATGCTGCGATTACAAGGCACAGCTTTTCCAGGTTCCGAAATGCCTTTCCTTTAAAAAGGCCTCTCGAGTCTTTGTGGTCAAATGCTAACTCCTCCTCTTTTCCTAAGTTTGAACAGCAGCTCAACTGAAAGGTTGCTTTGAAAAGAAGTCCTGTGTATATTACAGGCACAGCGTCTGTATACTACAGGCACGGCGTCTAGAAGCTGGAAGGAATGGAGGATTACCAATTTCAACTTTTCCCCTTTCGGCTGATAATGTGTTTTAATTCCCATGATACAAATGAAGTGATTGAATTTCCCAGAGTTTAAGTGGCCTGTGCAAGACCTTACAATCCTCAGGAATGTGGAGACCTCTACCTGCTATAAGTGTATACTTCCAGAGGGTTCACCGGAAGGGGGATATCTAAGGAAAAATGTTCAAAGGCTAAGGCTGGTGAATCCTTGACTCAGTTACTGTCAAAACAAACACTGCGTTGCATACAAAGCTGACAGTGGGCCCAGAACCTACAGGAGGAGGAAGGGGGAGGGGTGTCGAACTGTTTGAGGAACAGTATTTGGTGGCCTGATTCATAATTTCCATCCGTCTCGGAAGCCCTCAGTACCTGAGATCTTTCAGCACCTCACCCTGCACCATTGCCTCCAGATTGCAAAACTCATTAGACTATGAAGTAAGGCTAGTAAGAATCAATTTTTTTGTCTAGCCTCAGATATTCTTTGGAATAATATGTCAAAACCATTATCTCGTCTGTTGCGACTGGCTTGAAAATATCAGAATTTCTAAGGATATTTATGAGATTTCCAGGTACCATCTGGCTCTCTGCATGTGAGTGTGCTTACACAGATGCTTGGATAATGTATAGGGAGCCAAGAACATTTATTTTTACAGAGGGTAATTATTACAGTCTCTCCTTCCAGAAACGAGCCTTTTGTTTTATGTTTTCGGCGAGAACTTGTGAAATATTAAGATATTTTACTGCCTTAATGTTCTGAATTGTTTGCCTCTCCATATTGCGATCTAAAACTCATTAACAGTTGAACAATTTAATCAGAATGAATCAAGTTGTGAAATGGATACCCGGGCAGTTCACATGGCCATAAAGCATGGCTGAAACTTTTCTGAACAGCTTAATAAAACTTAGAAGGCAGCAAGAAATAAATGATCGTCCTGGATAATATCAGGGTAAACAGAACCTGGAGCCCTGAACTTGGTAATTGTTCTTCTCACTCAGCACATTCACCCAGGCTTGATCTTAATTCATGGGACGAACCTAGGATTATAGGGATTTAAGTTGCGCGTCCTTCGGTAAAATTTTTCTCTTCATAATGTGCATGATCAGGGGAGCAAAGTGAAAGTGGGTACATTAAGCCTGACTTGAATTCCAAAAGTGTTCCTCCATTAAAGATAGTCCCGGGGGATGCCGGCAAGCTCCGGCCCACAGTTTTTGAGGAAGACCGCAATTTCAACAGTGACCTTTTCATTGTACTTTAAAAATATCATTTATCCCAGAATTCTTGTGGCAAAGGCAGCGAGCGGGTCTTGTAGTGGTGGGTTTTAGTTTCATTCCTAAGTTTGGATTGTATCCATATCAAGCACTCCAAATTGTCTAACAGAATTAGCTGTGTTGTGTGCTTGAATTCAAGGCGGCCAGTAGGGTGACTGGCTCGTTCTGGGTTTCCTGGAACTCACTGACCTTCAGGCAAATTTGGGATGATTCGTGACCCTAAAAACTCTCAAGCCCCAGACATTTCCCAGGCTCAGTGCCTGAAATGACTCTTCTTCCCAATGCAAGAATTTTGCCTACAACTTCTTAAACAAACCATTCTCCAGAATTGTTACATTTACTTTATTTATTTGTTATTTATTTTTGGTAATACAATAGTAATATTAAATCTTTTATTGCATCTTCTGCTGAGAATGAATTGAAGCACCTAATTAGGCTGTTAGCATATGTCTGGGCTTTGAAGTTTCTCCGTCTCTGTGTAGTCAGTGGAAACTGGTAAAACATTCTACGGTTTTGAGATGATGAATTCAAACTGCACCCCTATGCCATGCATCTTTGCTGTTTATTCCTACCCAGCACAGGCTCGTGTGGCCACAAATGGAG
Organism: Proteles cristata cristata; assembly: GCA_017311185.1. Classification (NCBI taxonomy): domain Eukaryota; kingdom Metazoa; phylum Chordata; class Mammalia; order Carnivora; family Hyaenidae; genus Proteles; species Proteles cristata. Next base: position 1,984,562 of record JAESUZ010004660.1, read on the forward strand.
AGGCTGCTCTGGTCTTGTCCCTCTAGTCTCTCATTACTAAGCCCAGGGTTGGGTTTTTCAGGACATGGGCTTGTCGACACCCATTCTCGTTCTTTTGACTCTTCAAAATAGATGAATCTTACTCTGCCACCTTATATGTGTGTCAACAGGGACAAGTGCTGTCTCTCATTTTGCTTTGCCTCATTTTTTCATCCGTGCAGTGGTGATGGTGAGACTGATGCTGTAGAGTTGCCATAGGTACAGGCCATAAGGGCCCAGTGCTTTGGTTGTGCGAGAGCATGCCTGACCATGATTTTGCCAAGTCTGGCCAGAGCTGTGGGCAGCGATGGCTGGCAGGTGCCCATTAGAGACTGGTCAGGAAATACTGATTCTGGTGTGAGCACAAGGGCCTAATCCATGATTTCAGGAGCATCTTCTGGCCTGTAGTCAAAGAGGCACCATCAGAGAAGCGGCTGACTAATTCTTTATGGATTGTTGCTGGGTTTGGGTTGCTTCTGGCTACTGCGAATGCTGCTGCCATCAACAGCTGTGCACTCACTCATTGCTTTTGTTATTCACTGATAATATTTGTCTAGATCCATTATTTCATTACAGGCAGCAACATGATTTTCTCTTTTTCTTTTTTTAAATTTTTTTAATTTTTATTTCTAGGAGAGAGAGAGAGAGAGAGAGAGACAGCATGAGCAGGGGAGGGTCAGAGAGAGAGGGAGTCACAGACTCTGAAACAGGCTCCAGGCTCTGAGCTGGCAGTCAGCACAGAGCTGACGAGGGGCTCGAACCCACGAACTGCGAGATCATGACCTAAGCGAAAG
>JAESUZ010004662.1:0-78470 GCA_017311185.1 Proteles cristata cristata
AGAAAAGTGACTCAAGTTGATGCTAAAAAAGCATTTCCTTCCATAAAAAAGATATCATTTTAAGAATGTCACTTCAAACACCACACTATTTTGAATATTTATTATGTTCTCCCGTCTCAGGGTTCACTTGCTTCTCGGTGCCCTCAGTTTGCTTGGAGCTGGTAGCACCGGCAAGCCTACTTCAGCTATTTTTCACTAAATAAAAGGAAATTATGATTCATGGCAAAACAAACACACAGGGCAGGAGAATCTCAGCCAAAACTACTAAGAATGATCATGCAAAACAAAGCCTGCTTTAAACAAAATTTTTAACGTTTATTATTTTTTTTGAGAGAGAGATAGTGAGCAGAGGAGGGACAGAGAGCGAAGGGAGACACAGAATGTGAAGCAGGCTCCAGGCTCTGAGCAGTCAGCACAGAGCCTGATGCAGGGCTCGAACTCACAAACCACCAGATCATGACATGAGCTGAAGTCAGACACTCGGCCGACTGAGCCACCCAGGCGCCACTAAAGCCCACTTTTTAAACTGATGTATTCATCTTATATGGATACACTAGAAATTTTAAAATATCAAACAGGGTTTCATCCTAGCTGTGTACACTAAAGATACTGGTGTATAAAAGCAGTGTTAACACTTGTGACGCTATGTCACAGATGGAGTACAACATTCTTGCATTCCACATGCTTTCTGCATGGTCCCCAAATCAAACCTAATTCCAGCTACGCCAAGCTGACTGCAAGTAACAGGTATGACGAATGTTAGAAGAGCACATAGCCATTCCTAAAGGGATGTGACGAAAGAGACCACTGAGTCCTAGGTGAAATACTATATTCATGTACTCAACAGTATCCATCAGAGAAAAATTCCAGCCACTGTAACTTTTCACAAGATTTATTGTCAGAGCCTGTAAGTGGATATACTGGGAATAGTTCCACGCCTGTTAGGAAAAAAAAAAAAATCCTCCCAACCAAATGAACAACTCATGCCTGTTATGCACCGACAGCACCGAATCCTCCAGTAGGAAGAAACAAATTTGTTCTGCAGTGTTTGGAGCTCGATGGAACCAAGACCTGAGAAATAACCAGTTATTTTGAGAAGAGATAAACAATGACCCGCCAATTGTAGAGCAATTGAGAAATACAGTTCACATTATTCTGCAGGAAAATAAGCTACCAGTAAAGCCCTATGTGACATCACTTGGCCGAAGGGACCCAGACCCTTAATGAAGAGTGAAGTTTTGAGTAGGGACTAAGACGCCTGCTGACAATCAAAGAAAGGCCTATTTGATAATCGGTGTGACGGAAAACAGATCTTTCTGGCTCCCAGCTATTAGCTAATGAAAGCCTCCACTAACGTTAAAGAAAAATTCACCAGATGTTCTAAAATTTCAGGCCTTCCCAGATGCCTGGATCCTAAAAGCCAAAGAACAAATAGCTACCACATGCTGAGGGGAGGGGCGGGGGGCGGCGCAGGAGACCCAGCAAAAGAAAATGCTCCCAAAGATGCACATCATTAGTGATTCAGGTACGGACGGCAACATGACAAGAACATCATTAAGAGGCCTAACCATTAAGCATGTTCTAGCACGTGTCGTTATCATACAGGCCTGAAATGGGCAAACATGTGAAAAGCCTCAAGACTAAAGAATAAGCTAACTAATGATCGGTAATTAAAAGTATTACACGGAGCGCCTTCTCATACCCGATCTACAGAAGAAAACAAAGATCAAATTCAACTCGGAAGGATGCTTTTTTTTCTAAAGGGGAAAAAAAAACCTGTGATATATAACATGGCTAACAGATGAAATTTCCGCTAAAGACGAGGTCCAACTTTTCCCCTCTGTTCATAGAACTATCTGGAGCCTCTGCAATACCATGGATAAGTTACACGGCCACTAAAAATTTTAAGCATGAAGACTATGCAGCAACCCGGAATAATTCACGAGACAAAATAGGTGGGAAAAGCAGAACACAAAGTAATATGTATACTGTGATAAAGACGCTAGGTAAAACGTTGTGACCGTGGTTGTTAAGGAGGGGGGGACAGGGATGAGGTGGGGAGGTGCGACTTTCTTTTTCCTTTGCAAAGATGCTGTAAATATTGCCACGAAATGTTTCTAGATCAAAATCAACAACAATACTTTCAAACGACAAGTCTTGCATTTCAGGAAAAAAAAGTTAAATAAGTTATCCTTTAAAGAAAAAAAAAAAGCCACACTGCTTTGTGGTTTATCCTTTTACTACTTCAACTTAAGGAGACTTTCAAATGGCCACGCTACAAATGGTTGGTTCTTATCTGTATTAGTACTCAAAGGGTGTAGACGCTCAGCCTTCAGACGTACGAACATCTGCTTTTCTATGTGGAAAAAAATGGTCACACCCTTTTGGGAAACTGACATTTTTTAAAAAGCTTGTGGCATTCTGGAAGCCGTCTACTTGCTGCAGTTTTTAAAACAGATAAATCACAAACTGAAAAACAAAGCCTCCAAACCAGAACGGTTTCAAGGAGAACCTAATAATCTTAACTGTTAACCCCAGCTACGGGTTACAAAATTAAAGCCTTCCTTCGGTTTCATTTCTGAAGGCGCGCTCTCTCTGGCCAACTCTTCGGCTCGCTAGGTTCCACTCTTTTAACTACTTCCCTCCGCTGAAACGGATCACAACCCGCCCAGACTGCTGCTCCCCAGCACAATTAAGATAATTCTGAGAAAAAGAAGGCGTCTAGCGAAAGACGTCACGGATTATGGGAATATATTTTTGAAATTTCAACGTGCAAGCAGGACTCTTAGGCAGGCTGACTTAAGAGTCTGAGTTGTAGTTTATCGGGCCACTGCAGGCAAGGCAGTTCTTTATCTCCTCACCGTTAGGAACATAAATTAACTACCCCACGGAGGTTAACTCCTCCCTACTTTTCGCCTGTAGGTCAGAATCCCTTGGATCGAATCCTCGAATTGGACAACTGCAGCCTCGCGCAGTCGAGTCCTCCCCCTTCCTTCCTTTCTTCTCCCCGGACAAATCCCTACGTGGCTAATAGCAACCTAATTTAGGATGTAAATAGGTAGGCCAGGTCCCTTAAAAGCTGGGCCCCCAGTGAGTTCCGATCCGCACGTCCCCGCCCCAGCCCGTCGCGGATTCGGCAGAGTCTGCAAGGAAACACTAACAGGCGCTAAGGTGCCTGAGAGCGGGCTCGAGCGGACCGATGCCGGGGGAGAAAAGAGAAGTTTCTCCGGGTCGGGGGTGGGGGCAGGCTAGCTCCGCGGGCAGATCTGCCATCGGGTGGGGCGGGGTAGAGACCACAGACGTGCACGGGAGCCGAAGGCCGGCGGCTGACTCTGCCACGCTCTCAGCAGGAAGGGGAGGGGACCGGGAGGAGAGGGGAGGGGAAGGGAGGGGAGGGGACGGGAGGGGCGGGCAGAGGAGAGGGGAGGGGGAGGAGGCAGGGCCCGGAGGAGGAGCCGGCGCCGGTAGAGCCCGCGCGCCGGGCCCACAGCACCTCTGGGCGGAGTCGCCCAGCCCGCCCGGCCGGGCCCCTGCCCGCACCCGGTGCGCTGAGGAGCGGGCCCATCCCAACCTCCTCCAAGGTCTCAGGGTCCTCCTTCCCTCCTCCCCTCTCCTCCCTCCTTTCCATCTCAGCAGCGCCCTCAGTCTCCCTCTCTGGCTCATACAAAAGCAAAATGTCCGCCATGTTCCGAGGCCGCCGCGGTCGGCGCCGCCGCCAGCTCGGCCCCAGCGCGGTTCGCCCGCGACCGCCCCTCCGGCGTCCCCGGCCCCGGCCCGGGCGCCGCCGCCCCGCCCGCCCGCCGCGCCCCCCTCCCGCCCGGCCCGCGCGTCCGCCGGGCGCCGCCAGCTTCCGTCTCGGGCGGGGACAGGGCAGCGGCAGCCAGGAGGCGCCCGGCTCCCACTTCCCGCCCGCCACGCCTCGGTGGCCCCTTTACCTTGATGCAGTACGGGGGTTCGTCGTAGGTGACCAGCATGTACCTGTCTCCGCGGCTGGCCGGGTCCCGGGCGCGCAGCTGCGGGACGAGGGATGACGGAGGGGGCCGCGAAGGGAAGGAGGGAGGAGGGGGCGATACAGACGTTACAGAAGCACCTAGATCCACCACCACCCCCATCCCTCGGGAGCTCTCCCCAGCTCTCCCCTCCCCTCCCTTTACCTTCAAGAATAACTCCACAGCGCCTTTGGCAATGTCCAAATAGGAGGTGCCCAGGTCAGTGCGCTGGTTCATAGAGGCGGACGTGTCTATGAGGAACAGCAGGATGGGCATCTTCCCCCGCACCCCTGGCTCCGCTGCCCTCTTGCCCTCACTGCCGCGGACTGCCACCCGAACCTTCAACTCTCGCAGAGGCAGGGTGCAGGGAGCAGGAGGAAAGGGGGGAGACGGGACGGGACGGATGCAACTGCTCCTGGCCTCCTCTTTCTGCAGCCCCACCTCCTCTCCCTCCAAGGGAACTTGAAAGCGTGAGCGTGTGTAGCCCTCGGGGCCCTCCCCCTTTCCCCTCCCCTGCCACCACTACTGCCGCCGCCGCCGCCGCCGCCGCCGGGACTACTGCCCAAGCAGCCGTCCACGCGCACTCAAGAGCTCGCCCCAGACTGAGAGCTGTCTCTGTTCACCGACACACAACTTCTGTCCGCTCACCTACCGTGGGCACCATGTGACCAGGAACCACGCCATTGGCTGCCAATTATGTGGTATTTGCATATTCATTAGATGACAGTGCAGGGGGAGGGACTTGGGCGAACCCTGGGAGTTGAAGTTTGAACCCAAGCAGGGGGCAAGTAGGGGGGAGATGTTAAGGACCCTCCTTTAAAGGACTCGGAAGCCGGTAGGATACTTAGGGTGGTTTGGATGGATATTCTCTTGCTCTTCTAACCCGATAGTTCGAAAGGAAGAATGAATTTGAGCAACAGTTGCGCAGCACTACAGAAGCAGATGCCTGGACAGGCTGCACAGAAAACGCTCTGCTAACTGCAATCGATCAACCCTGCCAGTGGCTAAGACCAAAACATTTCAGAAGCAGCAAACTTCTTTTCCTGGCAAGACCTACTCACATTCCTTTCGATGCCTCCCCACTCTCGATCAGTATTTGTAAGGCGGTTGCTGGCCTTGCCTTCCGCATGTATGTACTTAGAAAGAAAACTAAAGCTTGGAACAAACAGTTCCTAAACTGGCCTTTTGGATCTACCAGCTTCTTCAGTTTCATTGAGCTTTTCAAGTATTGGCCTGCCTGTGATGATTCCACCCGTGGCTGTGCCTGGACGGCCTTTGTGGGTGTGCCTGCATGGCCTTTATACACCGGCGGTTTCCCAACCTAGATTCGGATTCAGCTCTCCTTTATTCAGCACCTATGGTGTGCCAGGCTAACCCACGTCAGCTTTATTTCATCTTTGAAATAATTATGCTAGATGGCATTATAGTCCATTTTCAGTAAAGGAAAGTGTAACTTGCTGAAATGAGGGCAACGCTGAGGGACAGTCTCCAGTCTGGCTCTATGGAGAGGCTCAGTGGAGGGCCAGCCACGCTTGGCTGACTACTTGGTGTAAAACAACTTTTAAAAATGAAGGTGTGATCCCAGCAGTATGCTACGTACAACGTGGAAACTCGAGCTTCAATGAGCTTACAGTTCATATGTTCTTTGTAATGTAATATGTATACACACACGTCTATATACATATATAATACACATATACACATTCAATAACATCTTCAGAAAAAAGTAAGATTTCAGAAGAGGCCACACGGCAGTATTTGAACCAGGGACAAACAAGCAATGCAAATAAAAAATGCAGTGACAGCCCTAGGCTAGTGGTCCAGAAGTTCAGAAGGTTTCATGGGCGGGCCACAGAGGCAGAAGGGAGGGATTCTGGGTTGGAAGGAATAGTGTGAACAAAACTTCAAGCCAGTAACAGTAATATGCATGGGATGTTTCAGGCCAGTCTGGTGGGATACACCTGGCGGGAATTAATGAGGAAATCTGGATGAGAAAAGGCACTAGAAGCTTCTATTTTCATGCTGATACAAATATGGTTGGAGAAGGGCAAGGTCCACATGGGCGGACAAGCTGAAAGTGCAGGACTGGTTGGGGCACTGGTGTGTTAGTGTTCTATTGCTGTGTCACAAATTACCACAGAGTCAGCAGCTCAAGACGACACGCATGTTTATTACCTCACGGTTGCCATGAGTCAGGGATCTGGGCATGGAGCAGCTAGGCTCTCTGCTCAGTCTCAAAGGCTGCAGTCAAGATGCCGGCCAGGCTGTGTTTTCATCTCGAGACTCGACTGGGAAGGAATCAGCTTCCCAGCTCAGTCAGCATGTTGGCAGAATTCATTTCCTTGTGGCTGCATTTTTGCTGTTGGCCTCTTTCGGGTCAGCCTGCATTTGACGTTCCCCACCACGTGACCCTTTCTACAGGCCACCCCAGTGTGGCTACCTGCTTGTTCAGGGCCATCAGGGACACTGCTTGCTCCCGTCGCCTAAGATGGGGCCTTATATAACATAATCGTGAGTGACACCCATCACCTTTGCCATATTTGATTAACTAGAAGCAAGTCACAGGCCTCATCCACACTTAAGGAGAGAAGATTATACAGGTAGTAACATTGGGGGCTGGAAATCATGGGAGTCATCTAAGAATTCTGCCTCACGTTGTGTGGGGGTGAGATTATCACCTAGAAACAAACTTTCCCTAGCTCACAGATTTTGTTAAAGTCCTCTCCAAGTAATAATACGCCACTTTCATTCCATGAGGTCAATGCCTGGGGCTGATTGATTGATTGGTTGATTTGGTTGAAGATGTACAAGATTTCCTATTAGGAGCTCATATCATATATATATTATAATATATACATATATATATCATATATGTGTGTGTTATGTATATATAATTTAAAAATATATTACTACTTATTTATATGATCTATATCACATAATATACATAAAAATGCCATTTGTGAATTGAGGCATATCACACTCCTTATTTATGCATTTATATCTATATAAAATACTTATTTATAGGAATAACTATAATATTTAATTATCAACTATTATATTATATTATATTAGTAGGTAGGTATGTAGAAACATAGAGATATGCCCCAGTTCACAAATGTCATTTTGAGAGATGATATAAAAAAAAAAATCTTCTTTATACTTTCCTCCCAACTTTTCTAGAATGAGTGTGCCCTGCTTTTATAATCGGAAAAGAGATTATGTTACAAAACTGCATACAAAGCATTCAGACAATCCCTCCAAGGTGAATACTATTGAAATAGTTTTCAAAACCGCATTGGCAGTATTCCGGAAGCACACATGGTCTCAGTCTGGCTGTGCTCCCGAGGTTGAGGGCAGGCAGGCCCCACAGGCCCATCCTTCGAATGTGCCCCCCATGCAGGTAAGTGCCTTTTCATGTGTTTCCACCCCTAACAGGGCATGTTATTGATCTTTCTCAGCATAAGGACAAGTGCAATTGAAATGATATAAATATAGAATCTGAAAAGTATCTGTGTCTCATTATAAAACTATACAAGTGACAATATACAAAAAAAAAAAAAATCTAGTGGATTCATTGGCTTATTCAGATCCAGCCAAACCCCAAGCCCTAAGCATGAAACCCCTCTTCTTCACTTCCTGGAGGAAAGCAAACCCTGTATTAAGCTAGAGTGTGCATATACCTCTTTATTGCATTTCTATGGCACACATCAACACTAAACCCCTCGGAGCACTTCCTTTCTACATCTTTTCCCCCTCTGGACATCACTCCCCTCGTGGTACAGGTTAAGTTGTGCTTTGGCTTTGCCTCTTGCTGGAATGTAAACTACAGAGCAGGCAGAGCAGATAACCAGGGCCCGGTGCAAAGAGCGTGCTCATTAAATGGCTATTGAAAGAAATCGTTCGCTGCGCCGCCACATTCTTTCCTTGTCTTTCTGGGTGCTGCTCTCCGTGGGTTCCCAGCCTGCCTTGTCGGCCCCTGTCTGCCACCCCCCCCTCCACACCCACTTAAGCAGGACGGCTCCCTGTCGCTTTGGGGTTTGGGCACCAGTGGGTCTCTTCGGGCTGAGCCCTTAGCTGCTGATCCCCACCACGCCCCGCAAAAACAAAACAAAACCCTGCTGTGTCTCTGTGATTCTGCTCATGCTTCCTTCTGAAATGACCCTTCTTTAGACCACTGCTCATTGTTCGCCTCCCTCAGCCAAACCCTGCGCCTAACTGCATTCCCACTGCAGGCCCATTATCACGGCCAGGCCGCTGGCCAGGTAACAGGATTCTTTGTTCTTTGTAGCTCAATGACCTGCACTGACTGTCCTGTCTTCCTTCTGGTTTTCTCAGGCTCTTTGAAGTCGCGAGCTCTTGGAAATAGGGTCCTCTTCCCTCTTCGCGTCTCTGCCCTTCATCTGCTTTTCTTTCACTGGTAGCTTCTAAATCAATTTGCTTTAGTACCTCACCACACTCCTCCATTCTAGATCTTTCTACCTCATTTCTGGGGTTACCAGGCATCTCTCAGGGAAAAGTTCTTACCAAGCACTGCCCTCCTGGCCTTCACCCCCTTCACAACAAAAGTTAGCACTCTCTGTCCCAGGTTTATACTTCCTGGCATTGGCCGTGTATTTTGGTGAGGGCTGGTTTGACTTCTGGCTCTTCAAAACATGTGACCTCCTGCCTTTAAGCGGACCGCAATGACTGCATCTTAACTAAAAGACCTTACTTAGCCTGATCGCTCCCCCTCCCGGAGCCACCTGTCACGGCTCCGAGGGGAGTAAAATTGTCTGACTTTAGCAACACTTACTCCCTCCTCAGCCGTGCAGTCTGGCTTCTCTCCCCAGCACTCTGGAAACTGCTCCGAGGTCCCCCCGGGGCCAGGTCCTGGCCAAATCCCATGGTCTGGTCTAGATTTCCCTTTTGTTGACGGCAGAGCTATCTGTCACTTGCCTTTCTGAGCTCTCCCTCCCCGGCCACCGTTTCTTTCATCACCTGTCACTTCTCCCAGCGTCTTCCTTACCCTTTGGACTATTTGCTTTCAATTCCTCTGACTCCTAAACTTACTCTCTGTCTCAGTGTGTGGCTACCTCTTTTGCCTCTCCTCCAGCTCTAGAAAAGTCATTGCCATTCCCATGGTCAGTATCCATTTAGTCATCCTTTTTTTTTTTTTCAGATATTTCTTGGGTGCACCTGCTATGTGACAAGCAATGAGAATATCTTGGTGAGGGGTGCCTGGGTGATTCAGTCGGTTAAGCGTCTGACTCTTGATTTCGGCTCAGGTCGTGATCACAGTTCGTGAGTTCGAGCCCCACACTGGGCTCTGTGCTGTCTGTGCGGACCCTGCTTTGGATCTCGCTCTCCCATCGCCTCTGTCTCTGCCCCTCCCATGCTCACAAGCGCATGTGCTGTCTTTCAAAATAAATAAATAAACTTAAAAAAAGAGAGAGAGAATACCTTAGCGAACAAGGGAACTGTCTATTGCAATGGTTAAGAGCTTGGATTTGGGGGTTCAAATCCCAGCTCTGCCGATTACTAGCTCTATGACCTTGGGCAAGTTACTCGCCCTCTCTCTGCCTCAGCTTCATTGTCTGTACAATGGTAATAACAGTATTGCCTCACAGAATGGTAATAACAGTATTGCCTCACAGGACTGCCATGAGGATCAAAAGAATTAATAGTTGTCAAGAGTTTCTAGAAGTGCTTAGCACAGAGTAAGCTCCATGTAAGTGTGAAACCAAAGCAAGAACAGATATAGCCCATGCCCATGGAGATTATATTCTATTGGGGAAAATAATCAAAAGAGAAGATGCAGGGGCGCCTGGGTGGCTCAGTCGGTTAAGCGTCCGACTTCGGCTCAGGTCGTGATCTCACGGTTTGTGGGTTCGAGCCCCGCGTCGGCCTCTGTGCTGACAGCTAGCTCAGAGCCTGGAGCCTGTTTCAGATTCTATATCTCCCACTCTCTCTGACCCTACCCTGCTCACACTGTCTCTCTCTCTCAGAAATAAATAAAACATTAAAGAAAATTTTCAAAAGAGAAGATGCAGTGTATACAAAGTGCTGTGAGAGAGGCAAAGCTTGGTGCTATGGGACCATTAGGAAGGAGCATATGCTCTACAGGAGTGGAGAGGTCAGGGGGACACACCAAGGGGGCTTCCTGAGGAGATGACTTTGAAGCTGTCACTCACAAGAAATGAAGGGAGTAGCCTGGTGGCGGGCTGGTGGAGGTGAGGCATGGCTCAAGAGGACGAGGGGGAGTGTTCTAGACAGGGAATGGTGAGAGACATTAAAAGAGACCTAGTAAGAGGGGCGCCGGGGTGGCTCAATCAGTTAAGCATCCGATTCTTGACTTCGGCTCAGGGCGTGGTCTCATGGCTCGTGGGTTCGAGCTTCGCAACTGGTTCTGTGCTGACAGTGCGGAGCCTGCTGGATTCTGTCTCTCTCTGGCCCTCCTCCAGCAGATAAATAATTAAATAAACTTAAAAGAAAAGAGACCCAGGAGCAAAAAGGAAAGGTCTGTATTAAAGGGTAGGGAGAGCCGAGGAGCAGGATGGGTACAGAGGTGAGCAGGAGCCACGCCGTGAGCACCTAGTAGGTCCTGCTAGAGAGTTGAACTTCGCTTCTGCGGGCACTGAAGAACCAATGAAGAACGATTTGGGTAATATCATTCCATCTTCAGCACAGAAAAAGGGTTAGGTGTAGGCATGCATGGAATCCAGAAGACACATTAGGGGCCTTTGTTTATTCTACTTGGGCCAGGTTGTCACCCTAACAAGGGGATGAGAGGACGTGCATGGGTGCCAGGGACCCTTAGGTGCTAGGATATTCAGGTGTAAACCACTGATTGAATGTGGGTGTGAGGAAAAGGGAGGAGCCAAGGATGACCAGTAGCCCGGCTTGTGCGACAGGGCAACTACGGGGCCACATGCATATTTGGGAGTGGCTCTTTCAACAAATGTTTATTAAACATCTACTATGCGCCGGGCGTTGTTCCAGGAGCAAGATACACACCTGTGAGCGAGACAGGCCCAAATCCCTGCCCTCGGGAATGGACAATAAATAAATAAGTAGCTATCTGGTGCGTGAGATGGTGACAAGTGCTATGGAGAAAATAAAGGACGGACATCCAAGTATAAAATAAGTAGGAAGGCAAGCCAGCCCGATGAAGTATAAAAATAAGCCTCCAAGGGACGAGAAGCCACCCCACTCTGGCAGATTTGGGGGGAATCCATCAGAGTTGTGGGTGCTTCGTTTTTAAGCACGAACTACGTGCAAAGCAAGGTGCTTGGCGCTTTGCACACCGAATCTCAGGGCAATAGTCCTGTGAGGTGAGGCCTATCCATCGCTGGGGCAGGAAACCGCAGGCCCTCAGTCGCTCAGCTGCCTGAGCCCAGAGCCTGGCCCCCCCTTCCCCACCCCGCAGGAACCACAGCAGGATGAAAGGGTGTGCGCAGGGTCGCAAGCGGGTTAGAGCCGCCCTGCAGGAATCAGCTCACCAGCAGGATGCGGAGGGGTGGAGAGAGGAGGGCGTGAGTGGTCCGCCAGCCCCAGGTGGCACCACATGCCTGGAGACTGCCATCTCATCCCCCAAAGCTAGGCCTTGGATAACCCATCCTGCGAGGTTGTGTGGGACCTGGGTTGGTGGTGATCTGCCTGCTGACAGCTGTTGACGTACCTGTGCCCAGAACCTTCTTTGTGAAGCCTGATACGAGGAGGGCTGGCGAGGTAACCTGAGGGGTGTGACATCCAGGCCTCTGCCAACCAGAGGCAGCACGGGGGCCTAGGACCATCATTTTTAGCTGCTCCTTTCTGCCCTGGGCTCACACACAGCGAGTCGTACGGACATTTATAGACCTGGTTACCCTGAGAGGTGGTGGAGGCTAAAAATAAAAATAGCCGGTGATGCAGTTTGGCCCAGGGCAGCCCCCAGACAAGGTCCCCAGAGAGTTTTACCACTTGGGTAACTTCCTGTCACCAGTCAGGGTATAGGGGCCTCTGGGCTGGGGTCCGGGGACCCCAGTGTTTGCCCTTCATATCTTCTGCGGTGCTCCCCTCCTTCCACCTCACCGCCCTGAGGCCACTGCCTCATTCTTGTCGTGTGGAGCCTTAGTTAAACACTCAAAGGCAAGCAAACCTTCACTCTGTGGCACTCCAGGGGTGCAGGGTGGTTCTAAGCACTGCAGGAGGAAAAGTGGCCTCGGCCTTGACCTTGGCACCTCCTGCCTCCGGCAACCTGGAGCCTTCCTCCTCTGCCTTCCTCCACATCCACCAGGCCATTGAGTTCCCTGGAGCCTTTATCTTGTGGATATTACTCAAATTCGTCTCCCTCCTCATCCCTGGATTCAGGCCCTGTGCATCTGAGCAGCCAATAGTATGGACATAACTTTAGTTTCTCTTTGTCTGTCTGAGCAGGATTAGGGCTGCGACAAGCTCTCCTATAGCCGTAGGGCTAAAAAAAAATCACTTCTCTTCCTGAGAAAACATAGATTTCATAATCTTTCCCTCTTCACCTTAACACTGGTGTTTTTAAAGGTTTTTTTTTTTTTTAGTGTTTATTTATTTTTGAGAGAGAAAGAGAGTCAGAGTGAGAGTGGGGGAGGGACAGAGAGCGAGGGAGACACAGAATCCAAAGCAGGCTGCAGACTCCCAGCTGGCAGCACAGAGCCTGATGCGGGGCTCAAACTCACGAGCCGAACTCACGAGATCATGACCTGAGCTGAAGTTGAATGCTTAGCCGACTGAGCCACCCAGACGCGCCTTCAACTGAATATTTAAAGCCAAACTTTTATAGAGAGAATCCCCATGAGGCCACCCAGGTGCCTCAACACTGTTGTTTTTTTTATTAATTCACAACATTTAAACCATGTTAGAACATACTCTTTAAAATGTGACAAGAGGGGCACCTGGGTGGTTCAGTTGGTTGAGCATCCAACTCTGGTCATGATCTCACAGGTTTGTGAGATCGAGCCCCATGTCAGGCTCTGCGCTGACAGTGCAGGACTTGCTTGGGTCTCTCTCTCTCTCTTTGCCCCTCCTCTGCATGCACCCGCTCTTTCTCTCAAAATAAATAAATAAATAAATAAATAAATAAATAAAATTTTTAATAAGTAAAAAAGTAAAATGTAGGGGCGCCTGGGTGGCTTAGTCGGTTAAGCGTCCGACTCTCACTTAGGTCATGATCTCGCGGACCGTGGGTTCGAGCCCCGCGTCGGGCTCTGTGCTGACTGCCAGCTCAGAGCCTGGAGCCTGTTTCAGTCTGTGACTCCCTCTCTCTCTGACCCTCCCCTGCTCACGCTGTCTCTCTCTCTCTCTTAGAAGTAAATAAAAAACATTTAAAAAAAAAAGTAAAATGTGACAATATTAGGACAATATTTGTACTTTGGTGTAGGAAGAACCCCTACAGCTAGTTTATTTGTGACAAATCACTTAATTTGTCACAAATATATTAACTCGATTTCCCACTCTCCCTCCGACTACATGGGGCGGAAGAGCTCTTGACAGCGGGGCTGGCTGGCTGAGCACCACCACCTTAAGAAACCACTTACTCAGTGCTCAACTTACCAGGTATTTATTTCGGCTGTTCCGCCTGGCAGTCTGCTAAGCACCTGGGGCAAAAAAGATGAATCGATGAGGTTCCTGCCTTGGCGAGTGTCTAATCATAGGGGAAGTTTGGTTATGCGAGCAGATACTTTCAGTATGTGGTAAATGCTGAGCTCTAGAGAGAGTCTCACAGGGTTCTATGTGAGCCTAGAAGGGTAGGGTGTAGCCAACTAGTTATCAGGGAAAGCCTCCTGGAGGAGGTGATTATCAGTGAAGAAAACAAGAGGCAGTTGTATCCCAGGATAAAGGACTAGTACGAGCCAGGGTCTGTGGTCTTGAAACAGATTAATGTGCCTGATGGCCCTTTCTGGTGCACTGCCCCACGTCCCCTCACGTGGCCAGTGCCCCCATCCCACAGCTGCTGTGAACGCAGGCTGCTAAAAGCTCACAACTTCTCTCCCTTCTCTGGAAATTGCTCTGAGGGCTGAGAGCTGCCTTGGTCCAGAGCTCTGGCACCATGCCACATGGGCCTCCTCCAGCCTGCACCCAGTGACCGACTGACACAATTGTCCTGCCTTAGAATGGGATCACTTCGTGGTATCAAACGTGCTTCATCGCCATCTGGGATCTGGCCAAACCTAGACTCCAAATGGGACCACATTCTTGCCTTGCCCTGTTCGCTGCCCCACGGGGCTTCCCTCATTCCCTTCTTCCTGGGAGCTCTCCCTCAGTAAATTACAAGCACCCAGATCCTTGTCTCAGGCTCTGCTTCTAGGGACCCTGACCTGAGACAGTATGTTTGATGAACTTCTAGAAATTTGGCATATCTTGTATTGAAGGTGTGAATCTAGGAATAATTGGAAGATTAAATCAGATTTAAACCCAAGAATTAGGCAAGAGCCAGATCACAGAGAACCTTGTACGCTGTGTTTAAGACCTTTGAGTCTTTTTTATTCTTATATTAAGCCTTGTATACTAGACAAAAGCACCCTTCCTCAAATCATGCCTCCCGCTTTAATGACATAGCCTCCCCACAATAAGTGACTTATTCATTTAGGTCAAAGCATAGGGTACTACCGGAGCCCTCAGTTAAATACAGATCTCTCTGAAAGTGATAATCCATTGAGATATTGATAGTGGAATTCACCTTAAGGTATGATGTAGGTGTGAGAGATTGCATTTCCCAAAGATGGTCACACCTATGGATCTTGCCCACGTGCTCTTACAATGTGGCTAACGTTCTTCCCAAAGCAAGATGAGGTCTATGCTTCCTGCCCTTGAATCGGGGATAAGGGCCCGGGACTGCACTGGCAGTGGACGCAGGGCTGAAGGGTGTCCAAGGCAAGGTCACAAAGGCAATATGGCTTCCACCTGGGCCCTTCTTTCTCTCTTGCTCTCTCTCTGTCACGATGCTCACTCTTGGAATTCAGCCACCGTGCTGTGAGGAAGCCAGGCTGCACGAACAGGCCACAAGTTGGCACTCTGGCCGAATCCAGCATCAGTCTTCAGACACTCTGAAGAGAGAGCCATCAGATGATTCCCGTCCCCAGCCTCTGAATCTTCCAGCACAGGTTTCACAGGTGTCACAGAAAGAGGTTCCCTTACTGTGCCTAGTCTGGATCCCTGACCCACAGAAACCATAAAGATGACACCTGATTACTGTTATCTTGAGTCACTAAGTTTTGGAAGAACTTATTTTGCTGCAATAGATAACTGATATACCTGTCTAGACTCTGAAGTTACGATACCCCCTTCAAACTTCTTCCTTTAGCTTCCCTATCCAGGCAACTAGTATCCCATTTCTTTCAGTGACTGAGCTCTCATTTTGCATATAATTAGTCATTAGGTCCTGTAGATTTTCGCCTATAAGCTCTCTCTGCTGTCTGTCCTTTCCCTTGGTGCTTGTCTCTCTCCAGATTAAAGCCTGCATGAATCATGTTCAAAATCCTCCAAAACTGCCAACTTTCACAAAAGCATAAAAGCATAACGTCCAGATGGAATTGTACAATTCCAGGTGCAAGTTATATATTCTAAATACACACACACACATCTTGAATACACGCACACACACACACACGCATGCACGCAGAAATTACACTTTGCTTGTTCATTATAATAAATTTAGATTTGTTACAATATGGATGTATTTTTTAAAAAGTGAGCATCTCACTCACCAAACGGAGTTACTGTTCACATTTGCCATGTTCTATTTCAGACATTTTTCTATGGGGGTGTGTGTGTATATAATGTACATTTTATATACACCTATACAATAGATATGCTTCAGAAACATTTTTTTTTACAAAACTAAGATCACAGCACACATGGCATTCTGCAATTTTGCCTTGTTTCGTTGCTGCAATTTTCCTTTTTTACCTAACATCACTTCCTGGTTCTCTTTTCACGACAGCACATGCAGATCTACTTCATTCATTTTAAGTTACACGGTATATGGCGCCATCATTTATTTAACCATTTCCCTGTTGAAAAAAATTTGGTTGTTTCTACATTTTGCCACCAGCTAGTGCTGCAATGGGTGCTGTCGTGCAAATGTCCTGATGCACTTATGCCATTTCTGTAGAAGTGGCTGGAGTCCTGGAAGTGTGACCACTGGATCATAGGGTGTGGAAAATTTAAATGTTTTTAAAGTGTTTTTTTTGAGTGAGAGAGAGCAAGGGGGGAGGGAGCAGAGGGAGAAAGAGAGAGAATCCCGAGTGGGGCTCGATCCCACAGCTCTGGGATCATGACCTGAGTCAAAATCAAGAGTCAGATGCTCAACCCATTGAGCCATCCAGGCTCCCCGACAATTTAAATACTGACTGGGAATGCAAGATTGTCCTAATAAGATTGGACCAATGTTCACCCCCATAACGTTTTAGCCACAACAGGGTACCGTTAAGGTTTTCTAATCTTTGCCCCATACAGTCATTAACACAGACAAGGTAGAAAGCACTGTCAGGAGAAGATGTTCACCAAAGGTAGGGAAAAAGACAGAAGGCACAGTTGAATTCCATCTTTGTATACATGCAGAAGGTGTCTGGAAGTATACGTAACACGGCATTAACAGAAGTTCTTTCTGGGAAGTAGGCGAGTCTGTGGAGAACTTTAATTTTTTTCCCCTTATAGTTAAAAACAATTCCATCTAATACTGTCAGGAAAGACCTTTTCCATTTTGAGAAACACTGCAGAAATAATGCAAATGTTAGCAATGTGCTACACATGGATAAAAGAAAAAAGGAACAAGATGGGGAAACAATGAGCAAGCAGTTAGAAATCTACAGTTGACATCAATTCCCATCTGCGAACTGTGGGAACTGACTACAGAGACATAATCAGACTCAACATCAAATGGGCTTTACAGATACACAGCGCATTTGCCATTGTTTCACATAGCTCGCGTATAAGGGCACTGCATGGCTCTTTGCTAAACGTGGTAAATCAACATTCTGATTAAATTAACCCTATTCGAATAAGCTGCTGAAACAATGAAACATTTCAGAAAATAACAATCCTCAATGAAAAGAGAATAAACCTTCAGTGGCTTCCCTTCACTTAAGATGGTGTGTTTGTTTTTTTTTTCCACTGTGGTGAGCACAGCATAATGTACAGATTTGTCAAAATAAGTTGTATACCTGAGACTAATATAACATTCTGTGTCAACTGTACTTCAGTTAAAAAAAAACCTTTTAATGAAAAAGAAATCTTTATTTGAAAAAAAAAAAAAAAAGATGGTGTTTCCCAACCTTGCTTGAACATCCGAATTGTTCCAGGCATTTTTTTAAATGTTTATTTAATTTTGAGAGAGAGTGACAGAGCAGGAGTGGGGGAGGAGCAGAGAGAGAGGGAGACACAGAATCTGTAGCAGGGTCCAGGCTCTGAGCTGTCAGCACAGAGCCTGATGCAGGGCTCGAACCCACGAACCATGAGATCATGAGCTGAGCCGAAGTCAGCTGCTTAACTGACGTAGCCACCCAGGCGCCCCTCATTCTAGGTATTTTTAAAAGAACACATATTCAGGCACCACCCTGGACCTGAATCTGATTATAACCCAGAAATCCTCAGCAAAGGGGTCTGGAACTCTATTTTTTTTTTTTTCCAGCTGTGGATCTTTTTTTTTTTTTTTCTTTTTTTCTTACAAATAGTTTATTGTCAAGTTGGTTTCCATATAACACCCAGTGCTCATCCCCACAAGTGCCCTCCATGCCCATCTCTCTCCTCCCCCCACCCCATCAGTCCTCAGTTTTTGTCAGCATTCAAGAGTCTCTCATGGTTTGCCTCTCCCTCTCCCCACCATTTCCCCCTTTTCTCCCCCGTGGTCCTCAGTTAAGGAACTCCCTCTATTTTTAATACATTATCCAAAGTAATCTCTACACACGACGTGGGGCTCAAACTCACAACCCTGAAATCCAGAGTCACATGCTCTGCCAACCGAGCCAGCCTCAGGCATCCCTGGAGCTCTATATTTTTTTAATGTTTTATTTATTTCTAGGAGAGAGAGAGAGAGACAGTGTGAGCAGGGAGGTCAGAGAGAGGAGAAGTCACAGACTCTGAAACAGCCTCCAGGCTCCAAGCTGGCAGTCAGCACAGAGCCCGACGCCGGGCTCGAACCCACGAACCGCGAGATCATGACCTGAGCGAAAGTCGGACGCTTAACCGACTAAGCCACCCAGGCGCCCCAGGAGCTCTATATTTTTAATGTGCTCTCGGGTGAGTCTTCTAATCAGATAAATTTGGAAAACTACATTTGTGACCTGCAGAAATAAGTACAAACGCTGCACCTGGACATTTACAAATGCCCGTGACTCCTGTCGGCATTTGTAACTTAGTGTCAGGCCTGAGGATAGAATTCACATACCATAAAATGCATCCTTTTAAACAGCGCCATTCAGTGGCGTTTTGCATATTCGCAAAATCATGCAACCATCTCCACTGTCTGATTCCAGAACATTTCATCACGCCCACAAGGAAACCCCACGGCCATTAGCAGGCACTGCCCACTTCCTCCCCATCCCACCAGCCCTGGCAACCACTAATCTAAGTTCTGCGTCTATGGATTTGCCTATCTTGGACGTGTCATATAAA
This sequence comes from Proteles cristata cristata, assembly GCA_017311185.1. Lineage (NCBI taxonomy): Eukaryota > Metazoa > Chordata > Mammalia > Carnivora > Hyaenidae > Proteles > Proteles cristata. The sequence goes on from JAESUZ010004662.1 coordinate 18,594, forward strand.
CGGAGTCATAATACGTGGGAGGCCCTTTGTATCTGACTTCTCTCACTTTACGTAATGTTTTCAGCGTTCATCTATGTCGTAGCACAGATCGGTGCTTCATTCCTTTCCATGGCTGAATCCTGTTCCCTTGTGTGGATATGACACATTTTGATTATCCATTCTTCGGTTGATGCACGTAGGGGGTATTTGCACTTTGTGGCCATTATGAACAAGGTCTGGGGAGCTTTTAAAACTACGAAATTTCCAGGGCTGGCCTCAGACCAATGGGAAAAAGTACCTGAGGGGCGGGGGATAGGTGGTGGCTGAACTTTTTTTTTTTTTTTCTTTTTTAAGATTGAGCTCGGCAGGTGAGCCTAATGAGAAGCCAGAGTTGAAGGTCACTAGATCGATATCCCTAAGGGAGTGGTCTTCACTGTAGTCCCTGAAGCCGCACTATTGGCACGGACTTGTCAGAAACGCACATTTCTGAGCCCCACCCCACATTTCACCAATCCGAATATCTGGGGGGACGCGTGCAGCAAACCGCGCTTTAGCAAACCCTCCAGGAAGTTCTGAGCACGCTCAAGCGTGACGATCACGGTGCCTCACACTGTCACCTCCAAATCCCCCAAATTCTGTATTTCAAAGACCTATCTGCAGACTTCCATTTCCAGAATAATGGAGTAGATGTGCTTTCCCGTATTTCTCCCTCTAAGTACAGCTAAGGCCTCTGGACATGACATAAAACAAACCCAAGAAGACCTGGAGGGGGCGCCTGGGTGGCTTAGTCGGTTAAGCGTCCGACTTTCGCTTAGGTCATGATCTCGCGGTTCGTGGGTTCGAGCCCCGCGTCGGGCTCTGTGCTGACTGCCAGCTCAGAGCCTGCAGCCTGTTTCAGTCTGTGACTCCCTCTCTCTCTGACCCTCCCCTGCTCATGCTGTCTCTCTCTCTCTCTCCTAGAAATAAATTAAAAAAACACATTAAAAAAAAAAGACACTGGAAGGTGGGAAGAAAAGGGCAGATGGAGGAGAAAACTCGGCATGCAAAGCACTAAACAGTGGTGACTTTTCTCCACACTGGGTGCTGGAGAAGTGGGCAACCCCAAATGCCAGAAGGCATGGACAGACATGCCCCAAGCTCTCTCTAGCCCAAGCCTAACAAGATGGAAACCTTTTAAACAATACCCAGTCTTCTCCAGCCAAACCCCGCAGAAAACACTCAGGCTTCAACCCAGCCATGCTAGTGAGGTCCTGGGGCAGGACCTATACTCCATCCTCAAGAGGCTTTACCAGAGCTGCCTCCTCCCGCTGCCCGGATGGAGTGGAAAAAGCCTAGTGAAGGGTCAGGACTTGACCACTGGAGAGTAGAATATAGGTCACCCCACGGCACCCACAGTTCCAGGATGTCAGCGAAGGCCACGTGAAGAGCAGCAACAAAGCCTTCCAACTTTCCCAGCCAAGCGGATATTAGTGGAGACCATCTGGGAAGGAGCCAAAACTACCATCGCCGCATAGCATGAATGAGAAGGCACCCCAGGCAGAAACTTTGCTTCCCTTGACCCTCCCCCAACTGGAATATAATTGTCTTAATAATTGACAGCCAGGTCAAGGTATGTTGCAGTTTTTGCTTCAATGGTCAAGCATCATTTAGAAAACTTGTCTCCTTAGGGGCTCCTGGGTGGCTCAGTCGGTTAAGCGGCCGACTTCAGCTCAGGTCATGATCTCACGGTTCGTGGGTTCGAGCCCCACGTCGGGCTCTGTGCTGACAGCCAGCTCAGAGCCTGGAGCCTGTTTCAGAGTCTGTGTCTCCCTCTCTCTCTGACTCTCCCCTGCTTGCACTCTCTCTCTCTCTCTCTTTCTCTCTCTCTCTCTCTCAGAAATAAATAGAAAACTTGTCTCCTTTTGAGTTTTCTAATTTATGTTTTCTACACTCCCCCGAAGTGGGAAAATGATGGTATCAGTGGAGTGGGATGAGTTCTACATGCATAGTACCCAGAGCAGCCACTAAAAGGCTGTACCAAAAGATACACTGAAAAACACTATACCTACCTCAAAATGGGATTCTAAAAACACATTCAAATAACCTACAGGAAGACAGGAACTGTAAAATGGAAAAAAAGTATCAGGGACAGAGGAGCATCACGTAATGATAAAAGAGCCAGTCTGCTAAGAATCCTGAATGTGTATGCACCGAATGGCAGAACTGAGGAATTTGTGAGGCAAAAATTAAAAGAACTGAAATGAAAAATAGATCCACAATTTCAGTTGAAATCAACTAAATCAACACTTTTCTCTCAAAAACTGATAGAAAAACCAGGCAAGAAGACCAGCAAAGATATGGAAGAGCCAAACCATCTACCAAAAGGATCTAATCAACATTTATAGAATATTCCATCCAACAACAGAGGAATGCACATTCTTTCCAGGTCCCCGTGACACATAATACCAAGAGAGACCATACACTGGGCCATACAGCAAACCTCAACAAATTAAAAAAAATTGAAAGCACACAGTTTGTTCTCTGACCACGATGGGATCAAATTAGAAATTAGGAAGGGAAAGCTAACAGAAACATTTTAAAACGCTTGGAAACTACAGAACACACTTCTAAATATTCCAGAGATCAAAAGAAGTTTCAAAGGAAATTAAAAAATACATTGAACTGAATGAAAATTAAAATCTGATATATAATTTCTGAGACCCAGCTAAAGCAGTGTTAGAGGGGAAATTTATAGCACCACATGTTTACAACAGAAAAGAAAAGAACCAGGGACACCTTGGTGGCTCAGTCGGTTAAGTGTCTGACTCTTGATTCCAGCTCAGGTCATAATCTCACAATTTCTGAGTTTGAACCTCACATTGGGCTCTGTGCTAACAGCGAGGAGCTGGCTTGGGATTCTCTCTCTCTCCTTCTCTCTCTCTCTCTCTGCTGCCTCCCTGCTATAAACAAACAAACAAACATTTTTTTGAAAAAAGAAAAGTATAAAATCAATTTTATTGAGATCATGACCTGAACCAAAGTCGGACACTTAGCTGAATGAGCCATCCAAATGCTGCCCCCAATCACATGATTTAAAATTTTTTTTTTCATTTTAGAGAGAGAGAGAGAGCTCAAGCAGGGGAAAGGGGCAGAAACACACACACACACACACACACAGAGAGAGAGAGAGAGAGAGAGAATCCTAAGCAGGCTCCACATTCGGCGAGGAGCTGAACATGGGGCTCAATCCAATGACCCTGGGATCATGACTTGGGCCAAAATCAAGAGTCAGACACTCAACTGACTGAGCTACCCAGGCGCCCCCCAAATCACATGATTATATCAATCCATGCAGAAAAAATACTTGACAAAATCCATTATCTATTTATGCTTTTTAAAAACACTATTAAAAATAAGGAGAGAGGGTAACTTCCTTGATATAATAAAAAAAAATCTGCAAAAATCCTTCATCTAACATCATGCTTCATGAGGAGAAAATGAATGTTTCCCGCCTAAGGCCAGGAACAAGGCAATGATGTCTGCTCTTACCACGGCCATTCAGCATCGTGCTGGAAGTTCTGTGCAAGTGTGGTAAAGCAGCTTCAGGGGCCTCATTTCCAGCCCTGGGTATAGAATCAAGGAGTTTGCATTCAACAAGCTCCCCAGCAGATCAGGCACCAAGAGGACCACACATAAGAGCCTATAGGTAGGGCTAACATGTCCGGCCAAGGGCTAGGGCTTGTTAAAAATCACCGATGTCCAACCTTGTTGCATCTTGCAGTGTTTTTTTCTAATTCAGTACCTCGACCTTGGCTGCGCATTAGAAATCACCTCGGGAACGTTAAAAAGTCTGCCTGCCGGGCCCACAAGCCAGAACAATTAAAACCGAATATCTGGGGGAGGGGAGCCCAGCATATCAGTATTTTTAAAGGCTCCCTAAACAATCCCACCGTGCAGCCATGGCTGGGAAACACAGTGAAAACAGGAAAGGCAATGACCTGGTCAGGATGTAGTCTAGCACAGGGAGACAGCAGAGAGAAGCAAAGTGATCAGGCCCGGGTGGTACTTCTCGATCCTTGCTAGCTTTCTTTCTTTCTTTTTTTTTTTTTTAATGTTTTATTAATTTTTGAGAGAGAGATAGAGACAGTGTGAGCAGGGGAGGGTCAGAGAGAGAGGGAGTCACAGAATCCAAAACAGGCTCCAGGCTCTGAGCTGGCTGTCAGCACAGAGCCCGACGTGGGGCTTGAACCCATGAACCGTCAGATCATGACCTGAGCCGAAGTTGGACACTTAACAGTCTGAGTCGCCCAGGCATCCCTCCTTGCTAGGTTTCTAATTGCGGGGGTGGAGACGGACTAGGGAGAGCCGCTGCTAGCTTGAGCCCTGGACATGCAGTCATTTGCTCCACTAAAACGTGAACTCCGTGGGGTCAGGGGCTATTTATTCTGTTCTCAGTGGTATCCCCAGCACCCAGTGCTAATTAAGTATTTGTAGCATCAACTAAAGCATGAGTCTCATTTTAGGACCATCTGTCTCAGAACCACCTAGGGCAGTCACTGAAACAACAGATGTCCTTCATTGCTGCTTTTTCTATCTTGCATGGAATACTTCTACTAATGTTCCCTTGTCTTTTTCTTTTTTTTTTCTTTTTTTTTATGTTTTATTTATTTCTAGGAGAGAGAGAGAGACAGTGTAGAGCAGGAGGTCAGAGAGAGAGGGAGTCACAGAATGAGAGCAGGCTCCAGGCTCTGAGCCCTGACAGTCAACACAGAGGCCCAGCCGGGCTCGAAACCACGAGCGCGAGATCATGACAACGAAAGTCGGACTCAGCCGACTAAACACCCAGGCGCCCCTTTTAAATTTATTTCTAAGAGAGAGAGAGAGAGAGACAGAGTGAGCAGGGGAGGGTCAGAGAGAGAGGGAGTCACAGATTGAAACAGACTCCAGGCTCTGAGCTGGCAATCAGCACAGAGCCCGACGCGGGGCTCGAAACCACGAGCCGCGAGATCATGACCTAGGCGAAAGTTGGACGCTCAACCGACTAAGCCACCCAGGCGCCCCACCCTTGTCTTTTTCATTAGGCCAGGCTCCCTAGCAGCCTCCAAAATATTCCGCTAGAAATCTTTCAAGGTCATTAGCAGAATGAGAACATTCATTCATTCACCAAATATTTATTGGTGAATGGGCACTGGACTCTGGAGGAAACAGCCTTCTAGTAGGGAATAGTATGCAATAAATATATGAGTACACTAGTAAACATAGAACTATACATCAGGAACAGCTCCATGAAAGAAAAGACCACGATGTGCTCTGTGAATGGATAACAGGAGAATCAAACAGACTGGAGAATCAGAAAAGGCCTTTCTGAGGAAGCAACAGTCTAGCAGATTTGTAGGATGTACGAATTCGTCAGTAGAAGAAGGACAGAGACGAGCTCTCTGGGCAGAAGAAAAGGCCTGGCGATTGTCCAGACTCAGGAAGGAACTTGGTGCTTTTGAACTGAAAGAAAGCCAGGGTGGCCAGAACGCAGTAGTAAGTGACAGAGTGGCTGATGAAGAAGGGCAGGAACAGCTCGTGTGGGGGTCTGCAGGGGAGAGGGAAGAGCTTGGATTTCTTCCCGGATATGGCAGGAAGTCACTGGAAGGTTTCAGCAGGGGAATGGTATGATCCAGCTGCTGTGTAGACAAAGGATTGTAGCAGGGCCCCACTGGAAGCAAGGAGTCACTCTGGGGGGCATAGTGGAGGCAGCAGGGAGAAGTGGATGCTTGGGGGTGTTTATGCTGGAGAAATAAGCCTTTTTTTCCCCCCATTCTGGCCCTCTCTGTGTCTGCAGGTGAGGAATTGCATAAAGCTCTGTGTTAGGACCCACGGGGAGCGCATACATGTAAGGCTAGAAAGACTCTGGGAGTGGGATTTGTCTCAGATGCACAAGAACAGACCATGGGTGGTGACGGCCTTGCTTCAACCATTTCAGTTGGAAAGGAAAGCATCTCAGGCGAGATCAGTGACCAGCGGATTCTTTCGAAACGCAGTCGAGCCATTGATTCTTGGATTTGTTTGTTTCACCGAGGTACCGCTTAATTCCACTAAAGGCACTGATCTTGCCTGTCCAGTTTTACGATCTTCGCAAGATGTACATAGCCATATTCCTATTGCCCAGGCAACCGCAGAGAGGCCGCCTGTGCCTTTTTCCAGTCAATGCCTGCCCTCTCATCGGTACCCACTACTCGAAATCATATCACCATCAGTTATTTTTTGCCTGTTCTTCAGCTTTCTATAAATGGAATCATACTGTACATATCCCTTCATGCCTGGCTTTTTTCACTCATCATAATGTTGTTGAGGTTGTGTTGTGTGTATCAGCAGACCATGCCTTCTGCTGATGGATATTTGAGCAGTTTCTCAGCGGCTAGCTGTCTGTCTGAATTTCATTAAAGTTTCCTTATGGGGTGGGATACCGCTTCAATTCCCTTTTCATTTGTTTACCTCACCATTTTGCACCTCAAAGTATTGACTCTTCTATTCATCAGCTCCCTCCCTTACCATCTCCTAACCTCGTCGACGAGAACACTCTCCTGTTCTTATCTTAGTTCCAGTTACACATTTTCCAGGAATCCATGGATTCTCACTCCAGGGGTGTCTATCCCTAGAACACAGACGAGAAACGTCAGCTAGATCCTTATTTAGAATACGTTTCCCCGCAGGGAGAAGAGTCACAGGTGCGATAGTAATCCAGGTAGGTGACGAGGGCTGTGTCCCACTTGCTATTTTAATCTCATATTGAGGCTAAGCATTTCTCAGAACTGGCAAAATGAATTAAAAAAAAAAAAAAAAAACAACCTTACACCTTCCAAAACAAAAAGAACTCGTGAGAAAAGTGGTGTCATCTTGCATCTTTGAAACTCTCTTTAGGGGCCCCTGGGTGGCTCAGTCGGTTAAGCGTTCAACTTCGGCTCAGGTCACCATCTCACCACTCGTGGGTTCAAGCCCTGCATCGGGCTCTGTGCTGACAGCTCAGAGCCTGGAGCCTGTTTCGGATTCTGTGTCTCCCTCTCTCTCTGCCCCTCCCCCATTTGCACAGTATCTCTCTCTCAAAAATGAATAAATGTTAAAAAACTAAAAAGAAACTCTCTTTAATGTCTGGTATAATAAAAGATGGCCAGATTCTCCAATTGGCTTCTGTGCTCAATCACTTACCATATGCTGCTTTGGTTACAGGATGTAAAGAGAATCAGGACTCATATAGATAGGTAGTTGGAAAAAAGATTAGTATTTTAATAACTTTTTCAGATAACTATGGATATTTTCCTTTCATCCTACACCATGTATTCTGCTAGCTCTGGGAACTTTGGAAGATAAGAGGTTGGAGTAATCCAGTTTTGGAGGTGTTGAAGGAGCTATACACTTTCCTATAGACGCTGTAGACGGTCCCGGCTTCAACCAGGGCACAATTTCTCAACCTTGGCTCTACCGACATTTTGTGTAGGGTCATTCCCCCCATTGAGAACCACAGAACAGGCACCCTAGAAAGACACTTTAGGCTGGACTAAAAATTCAAGATGAAAGTTACGTGAGGAGCTTTGCTTCAATAACTTTAATTTCTGTGTTGGGAATACAATTGAAAACAGCTATCATTTACTAAGTGCCATTAGGCACTTGGCAAACATTAACTAATTTGCTCCTCACATCCACACTATGAGATAAGTATTAATATTACCAGTTGATAGGGGCGCCTGGGTGGCTTAGTCGGTTAAGCGTCTGACTTTCGCCTGGGTCATGATCTCGCGGTTCGTGGGTTCAAGCCCCGCGTCGGGCTCTGTGCTGACTGCCAGCTCAGAGCCTGGAGCCTGTTCCAGTCTGTGACTCCCTCTCTCTCTGACCCTCCCCTGCTCACGTTGTCTCTCTCTCTCTCCTAGAGATAAATAAATAAAAAAACATTAAAAAAATTAAAAAAAAAAAAGATAATCATTGATTCTGCTCAAAAATATGGTGGAAAAATAATTGTTTAAAAAAAAAATATTACCAGTTGATAGATGAGGTCATCAAAACTCAGAAAGATCATCACATGCCGTAAAGAGGGGAAGAACTGGGGTTAGTATCTGTGTCTAGTTGACTCCTATGTTTGTGCCCTGAACCACCATAGTGTTAGTTTTGTTAGAAATGCAGTTTCCTCTGCGGGATGTTAATATCTGGCACACACTGTATAATTCTGTCTAATGACCTTATTGAGATAACGGAGTCGTGCATGATTTTAGATGGGAAATAGAATCGGGGGTGACTTCTTGACCTAGTACCTGGAATGGCTTTGGGATAAACTTAATTGCGGCATTACTTTGATGGATTGCAGAGACTTCTGGGGTAAGATCAAAGAGACATAAGTATAACTCGAGAGACCAAATTACCCATCTCACTGGTTCTAGAAGCCATGGCAATCATTAATCAAGCAGTCTTGGGAAGGTGCTGGCAGGACTTTTCTGATACCTCTGATTATCTCCCCCAAGGGAGGACAATACCACCTCTGATTGACCCCAGGCCTGGCTGTTAAGCTTTTTGCTTTAGCTGAGGAGAAAAATATTTGGGGGAATGGTAGCCATGCACTCTAACCTCTAGGGCAGTGTTCTTCCAACTGCCCATCACAGTGCTTTCGGGGTCACACAATAAATTTAGTGGATCATGAGCAGCATTTAAGAACAAATAGAGAAGACCAGAGCAGAAAACATCTGAGCCCCACCCCACCCCCCCAATTAGAGGCAGCACTGGCTACCAAATATGGAAAACGTGGGGATCCTCATCAAAAAGCAGGACAAAGATGTTATTAAAGGCACGCAAATATAAAGCTTTTCCCTTTCTTCTGCAGTCTCTGTTTTGACCTTTCACAGTATTTTTATATGCTATTTATCTGTTATCATCTTCAGTAAATAAAAAATTTAGTTATCAACATGAATTTTACCATAGCTTTTTATGTTTTGCAATGCCAGTTTAAAGTGCAGATGTTGGGGGCGCCTGGGTGGCTTAGTCGGTTAAGCGTCCGACTTTCGCTTAGGTCATGATCTCGCGGTTCGTGGGTTCGAGCCCCACGTCGGGCTCTGTGCTGACTGCCAGCTCAGAGCCTGGAGCTTGTTTCAGAGTCTGTGACTCCCTCTCTCTCTGACCCTCCCCTGCTCACGCTGTCTCTCTCTCTCTCTCCTAGAAATAAATAAAACATTTTTAGAAAATTAAAAAATTAAATAAATAAAGTGCAAATGTTGGGGCACCTGGGTGGCTCAGTAGGTTGGGTGATCGACTTTGGCTTAAGTCATGATCTCACAGTTTCTGGGTTCGAGCCCCGCATCGGGCTCTGTGCTGATAGCTAGCTCAGAGCCTGGAAGTTGTTTCAGATTCTGTGTCTCCCTCTCTCTCTGACCCTCCCCTGCTCATGCTCTCTCTCTCTCTCAGAAATAAATAAAACATTTAAAAAAGCTTTGAAGTGCAAATGTCAATCAATCAGTCAATAAAATGCAAATGTAACGGGGCACCTGGGTGGCTCAACTGGCTAAGCATCCAACTCTTGATTTGGGCTCAGGTCATGATCCCAGGGTCGTGGGATGGAGCCACATGCCAGGCTCTGCGCTGAGAATGGAGCTGCTTAAGCTTCTCTTTCTCTCTCAGGGCACCTGAATAGCTCAGGTGGTTAAACATCTAACTTCAGGTCACCATCTTGTGGTTGGTAAGTTTGAGCCCCACATCAGGCTCTCTGCTGTCAGCGCTGAGCCAGCTTTGGATCCTCTGTCCCCCTCCCCTCTGCCTCTCCACATCCCCCACTCAAAAATAAATAAACTTTAAAAAAAGATTCTCTCTCTCCCTCTGCCCCTTCCCTCCCACGTGCTCACACATTCTCTCTCTCTAAAATAATAAAACATAAGAGGCAAATGCAAGAACATTTAACCAACATGCAGAATTGCACAATTCCTATTTTGTACCTCATACATGCATATATGCCAAGTATTTAGTTCTTACCAGAAAAGTGAACACACTGCACAAAACGAATTCAGCTGTCTTGATTTCATTTCATTTTCTAAATTTTTATTTATGGTTTTTTGAATGTTTATTGGGATATAATTGACATATAACATGACATTAGCTTTGGTTGTACAATACGGTGATGTCCATTCTCATCACAAGGAACAAAATGTTATTTTCTTTCTTTCTTTCTTTTTTTTTTTTGTTATTTTCTTTCTTGATACATGTCCATTCCACCAACAGTCTCTACCTTCAGCTTACCTGTGAGTAAGGATACTGAAAGGGAAAGGGTTGGTCTATCTTTGCCTTCTGTGTCATTATTTCCAGCATAACTGGTGAGCTAACACAGGACAGTAACCCGCTGGGCTATGCTGCCATTCCTTGGTCTTTCATGTTTCTCAGAATTCCACTGAATTCTTTCTGTGCTGGAAATAAGCTCTGGTTCGAAAGAAAAGTGTGGCCTCTGATTGGTCACCAGCACCTTACTCAGTTGTAGATGTGACACACTGACTTCGTCTTGGCCCGGGGTCTCGCTGAACACCCCTGCCCTGTGGGCCCACTGAAGGTCTGGGCTCGTGGGGCGTCTCAAGGCTGTATGCAAATGAGCAGCAAGAAACGGCAGAAGACACACATGTGGCGTGAATCGGGTCTGCTCATGGGCACGCTCCCCTGTCCCACCCAACTTCACTTGCAAAACACAAGTTCAAGAATAAACTCATAAAGAATTTCAAGACCACCCAGAGCAGAACATTAAATCAAGTGTGGGGACCCTTCTGAGCACGGACCCCTGTACAAGCCACATGCCTGGGAAGCCGGCCCTGATTGCAAGGTATTGTTTCTGAATGTTTTATTTTGGGCGCTGTGTGTGTGTACCAGTGTGTGGTATGTGCGTACTGGGATTGTCACCAAAGTCTGCGAGCCCCTGCTTCTTCCTTTCCCCTCCTCTACTAGGAGTTGGAGTTTTTTTCTGGAAACAGTGAAGAGATTTTAGTTAGAACAGGATTGAAGCCAGCTCTTCAGTGTGATGTAGGTTCTCTGCGTACCCTCCTTTAAAAATTTTTTTAAATGTTTTATTTATTTCCAGGAGAGAGAGAGAGACAGTGTGAGCAGGGGAGGGTCAGAGAGAGAGAGAGTCACAGACTCTGAAACAGGCTCCAGGCTCTGAGCTGGCAGTCAGCACAGAGCCCTATGCGGGTCTCGAACCCACGAACCGCGAGATCATGACCTGAGTGAAAGTCGGACGCTTAACCGACTAAGCCACCCAGGCGCCCCTCTGCGCACCCTCCTTTAATCCCTGGATCTCATGTAGCTGTTACGACAAGACAGACCAGGGTCGCCTCCTGTGATGAGCAGGCACCCTTGACCTCACCCAAGGAGGAAAAGGCAGACCTACCTCTAGCCTAAATTCCTTTAAGCTCAAGGTGTCCCTTCATGTCACTTATAATGTGGGCCAGTTTACCAGGAAATTTAACTACTTAGAGACTCAGTACTATGTTGGCTCTTTCCTGGGCCATCTTTGGATTTATATCGTACCCGTGGGAATCTGTGGGGCTTGGCCAGCAAGACAGGCTTCAAGGATCCAGAGAACTTTAGCCATACTTGTCTTTTTCACCGTTCACACACTAGGCCTTGACATTAACTTTATGTTTTACATTCTAAAAGTTTTACAGGCTCTGAGAAAGTACAGAAAATTATACAGAAGAAAATAAAAATTGCTTACTGTCATCATAACCACTATGGACATATTTTGTGTGTTTTCCACCATTCATTTTTTCTTTTTTTATTTTCTCCAAGTTTATTTAAGTATCCTCTATACCCAATTTGGGGCTCGAACTCACGACCCCGCGATCAAGAGCTGCATGCTTTTCCAACTAGGCCAGCCAAGTACCACTGCTGTTCATTTTCCTATGTGTATGTACTACAATTAAAAACAATGGTACACTGAAGCTAATATAATGTTGTGTCGATTATACCTCCGAAAAAGCCAATGGATTCTCTTGTGTGTAGAGGTATGAGACTCAGTTTGTCTCTCCCTTAGACAGTGTTGCACATGTACAGATAGAATCTCTTTCTCTCTATACTGTTGTCTATATATTATTTCTTTAGATGTATTAATATCATTGGTCCAGGGAAAGTTAAAGTAATTTTTAGTTGTTCCTCATAACTAGGAAACATTTTTTCCACCCATTAATTTCCCTGTCCAAATTTCATCTTCGCTCTTGTAATTTGCACCTTCTGCCACGAGATAATGGGGAAAGGGAGAAGATTTTCCCTTGGAGGTTGAACCAGATTTCTACTGCAAGTTCAACTTTTTATCAAAAAAAAAAATGCATCCCTTTAGTACAGTTTTATAAGTACCAAAAGTTTGAATGCAATACCCATTAAATATGTTGGTCAAAAATAAAATATTAATTAAGTACGTCTTCTTTTTTCCAAGTAACTTGGCAGCTCATTGTCCTTTCCAATTTTTAAAACCTGACTTAGGGGCGCCTGGGGGCTCAGTCAGTTGGGCATCTGACTCTTGATTTCGGCTCAGGTCATGGTCTCACCGTTCACGAGTTCAAGCCCTGCCTTGGGCTCTGTACTGTCACCTCAGAGACTGCTTGGAAGTCTCTTTCTCTCTCTCTCTCTGCCTCTACCTCGTGTTCTCTCTCTCTCTCTCTCAAAATAAACTTAAAATTTTTTAAATAAATTGGGGCGCCTGGGTTGCTTAGTCGGTTAAGCGTCCGACTTTCGCTTAGGTCATGATCTCGCGGTTCGTGGGTTCGAGCTCCGTGTCGGGCTCTGTGCTGACTGCCAGCTCGGAGCCTGGAGCCTGTTTCAGTCTGTGACTCCCTCTCTCTCTGACCCTCCCCTGCTCATGCTGTCTCTCTCTCTCTCTCCTAAGAAATAAATAAAACATTTAAAAAAAATTTTTTTTAATAAATAAATCAAAATAAAATCGGACCTCAGTGGTAAGAATTTCTCTTGTCTTCATGCCTACCCGCACTCGCCTTGGCCCCTAAACTCTAACCTTTGGCTGCACCATTTGGTTCTCTGGCTTCAGCTGTACTCCCCAATTGGGAGGGCAGAGACAGTGTTTTATTGATAAATTGAGAAATGTGGTTTAAAAAACTTTTTTTAACAATAGCTGGAGCACCTGAGTAGCTCAGTGGGTTAAGCATCCTACTCTTGGTTTTGGCTCAGGTCATGATCTCATGGTTCGCGAGTTTGAGCCCCGCCTCAGGCTCTGTGCTGCCAGCATGGGGCCTGCTTGGGATCTTCCCTCCCTCTCTCTCTGCCCCTCCCCCGCTCAGGTTCTCTCTCTTTCTCAAAATAAGTAAATTCAAAAATTTTGATAACTGAATTATGGTAGTAATTGTAACAAATAAATACGTCTTTCCCCAGACCTCAACTTTTTAAGCACATTTATGCACAAGAAGGTTTCAAAATAAATACAACAGAGTTCCTTCCCACTGTTCGAGGCTTTGGCTGATCCCATGGTTCTTGAACCAAACTTCCTCCCCTGAACCAAACTTCCTCCCCTAGCCCTCCTCTTCCTCCCACTTCTAAGGAGCGCTACCTAGTTTCCTCATTCAAGTCAACACTAGTCAGAGAGAGGTGGGATGGCCGGGTCCCGGTGTATCCCATTATGCACAAACAAGGAAAGAGCATTTGAAGAGAATTTCTAAGGAAATGCCTCTGTCCCTATTGTGATCATAAGTATGTTCTAGAATAGATGAGACACGATGGTGGCCACTATCCAAGGATCTCATAGCTCTACTTATCTGGAGTTTGCAGACTCTGACAATCATAGAGTCTCCAACTCTGGAAATCATCCCATCTCGCTGTTCGTTTTGAAGACACAGAAACAGATTCAGAAAGCGAAGGAAATTCAAAGTCACCTGTCTATTTAGTGACAGATCTGAGGCTACAAGGCCAGGTTACCCGATTCTGAGTTCAGCACTTGCTCTGCCAAATTATCTTACCACTGCATAAGGACTTATTTTATTTTATTTCATTTCATTTTATTTTAGGATTTTAGGCTCTGGCCGGCAGCGATGTGCTGAATGGCAGAGGAGCTGGTGACGTATGTAAATTGGTGGAGCCCTTGTTAAAAGGGAAATGCATGTATTTGCTCATTCAGTTTCCTGAACAATTACTGTCTGCCTGGCATGTGTGAGCCGTATGCTGCATACTATGGTGAGTTCAGACCTTCACGCAGTTCCTAGCTTAGTAGGGAGATCATAAAAGAAAAGCCACTTCGTAAGAAAGTGTCCGTGCCATGAAGGCAGAAGAGACACAGCCATGCAGGAGTTACAGGGAAAGGCAGTTTGATGCTTTCTAACAGGGATCTGGAAGGAGGAGGTGATGGAGAAAGGACACGTGACCTTGGCTTTGAAAGACAAATAGTTTAGGGTTTCTTGAGATGGGGATGAAGCAGAAAATTCCATCCTAGATCTGGCTAAAGATCTAAAGCCTGAACTCTTAAACATTTGCTGCATAAGCCCTTTGACTAGGTTGGGACTGAGGGCTGGGAAATAGCATAGGGCCTCTAATGCCACACTAAATGATTCGGATTTATTCTGTAAGCAACTGGTAGCCATGGAAAGTTTTAAAGAGTGTGGTCTGATGAGCACTGTGCTCTCATCCCCAAAGCGCTAAGCACTTAGAACAGTAGGTTCTGATAGCAGATCAAAGACAACAGTGCAAAGGCCAGGGTTCTATATCAGAAGCTCTGGTAGCTGGGAATTATTCTGCAGCTTTAATTGCTCAGAGCCTTTTGCTAAGCTCCACTCTGTTCCACTTGGCTGGTCAAGTTAAGAGCTGTCAAATCTATTCCCTGAGCTCTAGAGTGAACCAGGATTTTCTCAGAAGTCGGGTTTTATTCAAAGAACTTTATTATAGGTTTTCTTGAAGAAAGGTTTTACATTCTTTTGTAAATTAGGGAAAAAAATTAATGTCATTTCCTGAGTCCAAAATTTTCTAACGTTGTGGAACTATGCAAGTGTTATAGAAAGCAAAAGTGTCTCATCGTCCCAGCCCTTGAGAAATAACAACTGTTACGTTAGTATCTAGTCCTCCATACATTTCTTTCTTGTATGTATAATTGCATTTATTAAGAAAAAAAGTTTCTAAGCTAACTATTCATGTGGTTTTTAAACTTTCGCTCTTCATTGATCTACACGCGTGGACATATTTCCATATCATGTAGATCTATCTAATTTTTTAAAATAATGCACCATTGTATGTTTTCTTAGTTCTTGTATGAATAGATATTTGGGTTGTTTCTATTTTTGTTCTATTACAAACAATGTGGTAATAAACATCCTTGTACATAAATCTTTGCAAATCTGTGGCAAATTTCTTCTTATCACACTTGTGATACATTTTTAGCACTGGAAATGTTGATTCATTGGGTCTGAAAAGTTATCTTGTTTTGAGAGAGAGAGAGAGAATGAGAGAGAGAGAGAAAGAGAGAGAGATAGCGCCAGCGGGAGAGGGGCAAGAGAGAGGGAGACACAGAATCCAAAGCAGGCTCCAGGCTCTGAGCTGTCAGCACAGAGCCCGACGTGGGGCCTGAACCCACAAACTGTGAGATCACGACCTGAGCCGAAGTTGGATGCTTAACCTACTGAGCCACCCAGACGCCCCTGAAAACTTTTAATAAATGCTACCCAAGTGGCCTTTGAAAATGTTATACCAATTTTCACTTTCAGCCAGAGGCTGCTGGTTTGTCCACATCCTCTTTAATACTATCAAAGTTTTAAACCTTCCCTACTATGATGGACAAAAAAAGATACCTTATTGTTCCAATACTCAATATATGTTAAAAATCGCTATTTAGGGTGAATTAGGAAACATCGCTATTTAGGGTGTTAACTGGCCTCTATCATTCTTCCATATAACCTGCAAACATCTTCAGAAAGTTGTCAGGGCCACTTCCAGGTCTTGGCATGTCAGAGGTCCACTCTGGGGACACACGTCAAGACCTTTGTTTGGTAAATATTACTTCATAAAGTTTGTAGATAGGAAATATAGATTGGAACAGATAATAGGTGTGACTCAGGGTGCACACTCGCCTAATCCGAGGAAGTAGCCGAATCACCCAGCGAAAGGCACAGGGGAAGAAAATCTTGATCGGGTCACAACGACGTAGAGAGCGTACTGGACCTGCCACTTAGCGGTTTGTCTCGTTTCATTTACACCACATACAAATCACATTTCCCGAATGGTGACAACAGCCTCGCTAACCTGAGGCTCCAGGAGTGGAATCACTTTGTCAGATGATTTAGCATCGTTGGCTCAAACCCAAGAACAGATGATGGGATAATTTCCAGTCAGGAAAAACAACGACTGTAATAAAACCATTAAAGCTCAAACATTTGAGTACTTGGTGCTCTGAACACGATGACCAATGAACGAACTTGGCATACAATAAGCTTAAGTAGCATCTGCTCAAGAGAAGCCTAGTGCTCACCCAGCTGGTGTTAGTCTAACTGGCCTCTTCTTCCGAGGCGGAGCACTGGAAGATTCCAGTTCCCCACTTCCCTTGGTTATTGGGAGAGGCCAGGGGACTCAGTCTGGCCAATGAGTCATGAGATGAAGTGACGTATTTCATGCCCAGGGCCTTGAATTGCCTGTGTGGGACCCAGTGCTTTCTCGTCACTCTCCCATAGTGATTGTGGAGACATACTTGGAGATGTGGGTACCACAAAATGAGAGCAGCAGGTATCACTGAGTCACCACATGGAGGAAAGCTGCTCCCACATGTCACCTGGGCTAAATCAGTCAGCCACTGAGATTTTGGCGTGATTAGTACAGCATGATTGATGCGTCATCCCCTAGCCAAGGTTAGGTGCCTCGCTTCTGGGCCCCTGCTGCTCACTTAGCAATTCTGTCATTCGGTTGCCCTTTCGTTCGCCTCTACCAGATGGCAAAGGACCGTCTTGTTCACCTCTGGGATCTAGCACCTCATCAAGATCCTGGCTCAGAGTAGGCCTGTAATACACTTCGAGTGAAGCAAATGTAGCACTTCATCACAATATGACAATCTGCGAATGAATGAGCTTGCTGGGTTCATGGGGGCCCCGAAGGGCAGCCCCAACCGGAGTAGAAGCGTGTTAAGTGTTGCCAGGAAATAAGGGCATGGGGGCGGCCGGAGTGAGCCCTGATGCGGGAGGGTCTCAATGGCTAACAGAGACGTTCAGACTTTCTGCCTCTGGAAATCCAGGAACCACTGAAAAGTTTAGCCCAGCGGAGTGAGTGTCACATGTGATGTTGAAGTATCAGTACTCACATCCAGTACTTGGGATGGACCGAAGTGGGGGGAGTCATTGTGGTTGTCCAGATCAGCTGGGGACCATTCAGGCAGGAGAAAATGAGTGCCTGAGCTAGGTTGGCGGTGGAGAAGGACAGACGGTGATACAACATTTTAAGTCGTTGCTCACAGGAGCCTGGGAAAACCGCCTCACGGTGCCTTCTCTGATCATCGCAGGCTATGTTTCACATCCAGAGGCAAGCAAGTGAAAACGCACATCAAGATAGCTTTAGTGGGAAAAGGAGTCACAGAGGTGACAAGGTCATAGGGTCACAAGGGTGCCTGGGTGGCCACCAGGGAAACTAGCGTCTCACCACTTTCCAGGCTCAGTTTATAAGCCTCAGGTAATTTTTATTTTTCTATGTCAGGAACTTATTCTCTCTCCCAGCACGCCCCTTCCATGAGCTCCAGAACATGGGGTTCCTGAAGCCATCTCCCCAACTGGCCTTAAGGTAGGGATGATTTGTCAGACTTGATTCAACCCAAGTCATCTGTGTGTGAGTGTGTGTGTGTGTGTGTGTGTGTGTGTGTATGCATGTGTGTGTGTGTGTGTGCATGTGTGTGTGTGTGTGATAGCTCTCTCACAGCAAAAGTATCTAGAAATGCAAAGGGTTTGGGTCCTTCATTTAATAGATTTTTTTGATGTTTATTTTTGAAAGAAAAAGAGAGAGAGAGAGAGCAAGTGGGGGAGGGGCAGAGAGAGAGGGGGACAGAGGATCTGAAGTGGGCTCTGCATGGACAGCAGTGAGCCCGATGTGGGGCTCGAACTCACAAACTATGAGATCACGACCTGAGCCGAAGTTGTATGCTTAATCAACTGCCCACCCAGGTGCCCCCATTTATAAATCTTCTGAGCTGAATTATCGCTCAATACACACTCATATGGGGGCACACACACATACATATACACACATATACATGCGCACTCCTAAATAAGAAGAGTGGGTGCACTTAGTGAGTTAGCTCAAGTTAGAGAAGTTTGCCATTCAATATAGAAGTAGAGGAATTCTGGTTTCTCTGTATAAGTTAATGATGGGGAGGGGTGTGGCCCTAAAGCCATTTAAAATAAGCTAAGAAGAGGTATCCAGAATGAAAATGTAAATACTAATAGGAATATAAAAGAGCAGAGCCAAACTGACATGCAGACATAATTTTTTTCCAGTCAATATTTCATGGAACTCATTAGGGTGCAGAATTTAAGGGAACAGAACAGTCAGATCTGGTCCCCGCCACCTCTCACTAGCAGTGTGTACTTTAACCAACATGCACCTGTTTCCTCAGATGCCAAGTGGTGTAATAATAATACTAATTCCATAGGTTTTTGATGAAGATTGATATCATAGTTACAAATAGGCTGATGTACAATAATACGTAATACATAAGAGCTATTGGGGTGCCTGGGTGGCTCAGTTGGTTGAGTGTCCAACTCCTGATCCCAGGCCAGGTCTTGATCTCAAGGTTGTGATCTCAGGGTCGTGAGTTCAGGCCTGGGTTGGGTTCTGTGCTGACCATGAAGCTTACTTAAAAAAATACAAGGGCACCTGGGTGGCTCAGTTGGTTAAGGGTTTGACCTCAGCTCAGGTCATGATCTTGTAGTTCGTGAGTTCAAGCCCCACATCGGGCTCTGCACTGACAGCTCCGAGCCTGGAACCTGCTTCAGTTCTCTGTCTTCCTCTCTCTATCTCTGCCCCTCCCATATGTGTGCACTTTCTCTCTCTTTCTCTCAAAAATAAATAAACATTTAAAAATACATAAGAGTTATTCTTCTTTAAATGCAAATGCAAGGTTGTATATCCTTTATAAGTCACTATATTTTGTCAAATGGCCATCTGGCAGACCATCGCAGGGGAGTCAGAGGAAGTAAGGAAGGCAAGAAGCCAGAGAGGAGAAGAGTCTCCACTGAGGTATGGATGCCCAAGAGCCTTCCCCACACTCACCTGTGTCTGGGGGATTTTTATGATAATTGATTCCTATTGGCTGACTGTTTGTAATAACCTAGTGTACTTTGGAAAACTATCCATATTATTAACGAGGGTCTGGAATGTGAAATTATGTTCAAAAGTCTTTTCCCTCTCAATTTTCTGAGCTCAAGACTTGGAAGACCTGAAGGGCTGCCATTCCAAGAGTCATTAATTTTTATTCAAGCGTAGTCTTAACAGTAGGGACTCTGAAACCAAACTATCTGGACTCCAATACCAGAGGTACCATTTGAAAGCTATGGAGTCTTAGGCCATTTATTCAACCTGTTCGTGCCTTGAATTTCTCACTTGTAAAATGGCCACAATGATAGTAGCTCCCTCATAGGATTGTTGTAATGATTAAATGAGATATTCCCTATCCTGCTCTGTATTATTATCTTTCTATTTACATGTACTGCCAAGACCTGTGTCCTAGTCATCCTTGGAGATTATGTCCATTAGACATTTCTTATTGATTATGAGGAAACTGAAGTCATATTTTTCCTTAGTACATTGATATTGAGGAGCACCTGGGTGGCTCAGTCAGTTAAGCGCCCGACTCTTAATTTAGGTTCAGGTCATGATCCCAGGGTCGTGTGATCCAGCCCTGAGTCAGGTTTCATGCTGAGCGTGGAACCTGTTTGGGCTTCTCTCGTTCTCTCTCTCTGCCTCTTTCCCCCCCTTGTACTCTCGCACTCTCTCTCTCTAAAAATAAAATTAAAAAATACATTGATATTGAAAGATGATCTCTGCAACTGACATGAGGTAGGTTTTAGTTGACACCTTCGCTTTATAAAACAAAACAAGATATTTCTCATACAGTCATGACTGTCTTCACTACAACTTAGAACTCAAGGTATAGCATGAAGTTTTGGTTTTGTTTTGAAGCAATCCCAAAAGGTCAACGTGTTCTTAGCAAAGTAAAGGATTTCTGCTGTGGTTTTGGTAATTTAGGACTTTTCGTGTTGCTTCCTAAAGAAAGTGTGTTGTTCTGGAGAGCGTGTAATTGGCTACAGATGGATCTATCCTGATTTGTTGCCTAGTGACGGCCAAAGGAAGTCACCCTATGGTGAACCGCAAGTCTGTTTGCCATTACAGCTTCACACAAAATGGCCTCATAGCAATGTTTGGGGAAAGCACGGCAGCGTGCAATTGATCTCAAAATGGTTACCTTGGGGAGGTCTTACATTCTGAAGCCCTGGTTTGCTCTGGGGTGACCTAGGACCACCAACGAGATGAGATGACATAGGAAAGAGTCCAGTGACTCCAGTGTAGCCCTCTAGTTACTCAGCATCAGCCTCTACAAATCTAGGCCTTTCAGAAACTCCAGGAGACTGATAATTCTGTACACCCCCTCAAGATTACCTAACCTCCTCAGGGGTCTGGCCCCAATTAGAATGTACTCTTTAATCAACTCTTATCCTTCTGGCTCTTTGACTCCTTTACTCTCTACATATGTAGTATTAGTTTTCTAGGGCTTCTGTAACAAGCACCACAAACTGGGTGGTTTAAAATAACAGGAATTTATTGCCTCACCGTTCTGGAAACTAGAAGTCTGAAATTAAACTGTTAGCAGGGTCGTGCTCCTTCTGAAATCTCCACGGGATTTCTTCCTTGCCTCTTACTAGCTTCCAATGGATTGACAGCAATCTTTGGTTTTCCTTGGGTTATAGATGCATCTTTCTAGTCCTCTGTCACATGGCATTCTTCCTGTGTCTTTATGTTGTCTTCCCTCTATACATGTCTGTCTCTGTGTCAAATTGCCCCATTTTATAAGGACATATAAAGTCATTCTGGATTAGAGTCTACACTAATGACTTCCTTTGAACTGGATTACCTCTGTAAAGACCCTATTTCCAAATAAGGTCACATTCTGAGGTACTGGAGATTAGGACTTCAACATCTCTCTCTCTTTTTTTTTTAATTATTTCTGAGAGAGAGAGAGAGAGAGAGAGAGAGAGAGAGAGACAACGTGAGCAGGGGAGAGTCAGAGAGAGAGGGAGACACAGACTCTGAAACAGGCTCCGGCTCTGAGCCGGCTGTCAGCACAGAGCCCAACGCGGGGCTTGAACCCACGAACCGTGAGATAATGACCTAAGCGAAAGTTGGACCCTTAACCGACTAAGCCACCTAGGTGCCCCAGGACTTCAACATCTCTTTTTTGGAGGGAACACAATTCCACCCAAAACATACCATTTGTTGTTGGTTTGGTTTGGTTGTTCGATCTCACCAGATTTCAGCCCCCTGGTTCTTCCATGTTCTCCCACACAGTCAATCCCTTTCTGTCATCAATGATTTCCCAATCCAGACTAGACTGTGATGACTCCCTGTCTTATCCCCCTTATATTTCCATTCCATTTCTCCATTAGTCCATCCTGGATCAATCCAATGACACCTGCCTTATTTCTGCCTCCTTGTCTAGAGCTTCTGAGCATTGCAAGAGAAAATCCTGCAACCATATGGATGGGTGGACTACAAATTCATGGACTCAAACCTCAACTCAGTCCTTGATGCCATCCAGCAATCCTTCTCGGTATTCCAAGCCAGAAGACTCAGAACTGTAGGTTCTGTCAGAGTTCTCTAGAGAAACAGAACGGATAGGATATATCTCGATTGATCGATCTACCTATCTATCTATCTATCTATCTATCTATCATCTATGTATCCATCTATTATGAAAGAGAGATTATAAGGGATTGACTCACATGGCTGTGGGACTGACAAGCTGGACTTTGACAGGATCAGCCAGCAGACTAGAGACCCAGGGAAAATTTGATGTTGCAACTTGAGTTCAAAGGCAGTCTGTGGGCAGAATTCCTTTTTCCTCTGGGGACCTCAGTCTTTCCCTCTTAGGGACTTCAACTGATGAGGCCCACCCATATTACAGAGGGTAACGTCCTTTACTCAGAGTCTACTGATTTAAATGTTAATTTCATCTGGAAAAAAAAAAAAGTCTTCACAGCAACATCTAGACTCGTGCTTGACCAAATATCGAACTGAGTTGTAGCCAAGTTGAAACATAAAATTAACCATCACATTTTTCCATGCCCTGTAAGAACTATTTGAAACCTTCTCCACCTTTAGCCCTCAGCTGTCATAAAAGGACTTTGCTTCCCACTCTTCAGAGAAGGTGGACATTGTTGGGCAGGAAGCCCTTCAGCTCTCTACCTTCCCACCACTAAAAACTCACCCATTTTGTCAGCTATCCTTGCCTCCTCTCTACTTGTCATGTTAGAAGAGAAGTTGCTCCATCTGAGCCCAGTCTGTTAATGTAATCTGGCTCTTGATTATCACTGCATTTTCAGGACGTGTCTAGTTCAGGGAATTCAGAGGATTCAGTCAGTCAACAAGTGCTTGAGGGAGGTTGTCAGGATCTCCTCTGTTTCCACCCTTTCCCTTTCTATTTTATTTTTTTTTTTAATTTTTAAATGTTATTTATTTTTTTAAAGTAAGCTCTATGCCCAACACGGAGCTTGAACTCATGATCCTGAGATCAAGAGTCACATGTTCCACTGACTGAGCCAGCCAGGCGTCCTTTGCCCTCTATTTTCTTTTTTTTTTTTTTAATGTTTTATTTATTTTTCAGAGAGAGAGACAGCGTGAGCAGGGGAGAGAAGGAGTCACAGAATTCAAAGATAGGCTCCAGGTGCTGAGCTAGCTGTCAGCACAGAGCCTGATGCGGGGCTCAAACCCACGAACCGTGAGTTCGAAGTCGGACGCTTAACTGACTGAGCCACCGAGACACCCCCCTTTACCCTCTATTTTCAATCTCTTCTCCACTCTTTAATGTTTCTCACTAGCATTTAAACAAACCCAAGTCTTTCCTGTTAAAATAACATCAACATAATCAACACTTTGGCTCTGGCCCTCTCTAGCTATTGTCCTTTCTTATTTCTTCACAGTCATGCTTTTTAAAAGAATTGTCTGTATTGGCTGCTTCCAAATCTTGCTCTCCTATCTGCTCCTCAGCTGATGCAATGTGGCTTCCACCCTTACCCCTCAGTTGATATTGGTCTTGACAAAATTCAGACCTTGTCCTTCTGGTCATCTCCCTAATGTTGAACACTGTTGACCACTGTCCTCCTCCTCCGCACCCTCAAAATTCTTTTTCTGTGACACAACTTCTTATCCAGGCTGGACTGCCTGGACAGAATCCAATCCTTCCATTACTTTCTTGCTCAATTTCTGCCCCTCCCCCTTACCCTTCAGTCTTACCTACTTGGAAGAACCCCATCACACTTCTGTTACTGACAGACTTCCCGGTATCCCCCATGGTGTTTATTTTTCCTCACTGTAATAAGTAATAAACCCAACCTGTTCAACTACAGGTGTGCTCCTGATGTACATTGGCTCAAGGGCAAGGGTACTTCAAAGATGCCCAAATATTTGGGGCATAAGAAGACACTTAAGCATTGGAAGACATCAGAAAAACTAAAATTGAAGTATGGACAATGTTTACGCCCCCACCTCCACCTCACAATCCAACGTTACTTGACACCCATTCAGGTGAACTCACAAGAACACAATGATGTGATCTTTCTGTTGTAGACAACTGAAAGAATCCTATACAGAAATTGGTCCCTATAAGTGGGGCTGGCAAAGGCCAGGTCGAACAATGTGAAATTGACTAAGGCAAGGGCGGGTGGGTGGCAGTGAAGAGCTCTCTATCTTGTATTAGGCAATGGGCAAACCTGGTTATATGGCTTCAAAGTGGTATTTTTTTGTAAACTGTGTACCCAGCAAGGCTAGGGCCTTATAGGGCTTCGTAGAGAATTGAGATACAGGTGTTCTTTCAGTTGCTCCTTGTGGCATTCAAAAAGGTTCTACAAGGAAGAGACAAGTTTTGGATGGTGAAGCTGATTCACCTGAAAGCAGATGGAGAAGAAATACAGCTTTCCTAGTAAGACCCCTGCAGCCTACACTCCAAGATGTAGACAACTGTGCAATGTGGACAAAGCCCAATTATCTGTCCCATGGTGAAGGTGTGCTCAGTTAAGGCAGAGACCTAAGAGGAGCCAAGTCTGATCTTCCCAACCTTTTCTAAACACCTCAGACTGGATATTCCTTGCCTGGGAAAAATCCCAATTATCCCCCATAGACTCTCTTCATCTCAGGCTATTGTTTAGAATTACCCAAAGCAGAAGCCAAGGAAGGTCATTAAGCTCAGAGCCAAGGGGTTGGGCTTAGCAAGATTGATGGTGAGAGACAAAACCACCCAGTCTGAAGTCTACGGTTTGGTAACTGTCCTCTTCAATCATTAGTCTATAAACTTGACCAGAAGCAAAGAGATCCCAAACCTCCCAAGTTGATAAAAGGATCATCTTGCTGGAGAAACTTCTAGCCTCATAATCAAGGACCTGAATGCTTACCCTAGCAGGCACCAAGCCTATCATCAGTAAGGAGACTGCTACACCCCCCAGAAGGGGACTCCTTTCCCTGTGTCACCTTCAGAGGTAGCCAGGACAAGGATGGATAAGGTTTATCTTCCCAGAGAGCAGAAAACAGAGACAGCAGAAATATGGCCCAAGCGGCTCATGCCTTCATCAGAATGGGGAGCTCCTGCTTTTTCCCTCTCTAACAGACTGCGAGATACGTGACACTTCAGGGGCCACCATGGGTGATTTCTTCCCTTCTTTTTCTTTTCTTTTCTTTTTTTTAATTTTTTAATGTTTTATTTATTTCTAGGAGAGAGAGAGACAGCGTGAGCAGGGGAGGGTCAGAGAGAGAGGGAGTCACAGACGGAAGCAGGCTCCAGGCTCTGAGCTGGCAGTCAGCACAGAGCCCGACGCGGGGCTCGAACCCACGAACCGCGAGATCATGACCCAAGCGAAAGTCGGACGCTTAACCGACTAAGCCACCCAGGCGCCCCTCCCTTCTTTTTCTAAATGGACATCGTATTATAGGTATTCTGTTATCTTACTCTCGTCTTGTATTGGGAGTCTTGGGAGCAGGTCATGTCCTCCTTTAACTGCAGGCGAAATTATGAATTAAGAAGTGTCACATCCAGAAATGAACAAAAGGAAAGACCATCACCCAGAGGCATTGTGCTTGAAGCTTGATGTAAAACAAGGATGAGGCTCTGGGTTGTCTCCTTTGAGAAGTGAGCAAGTGCCTTTGGCACAGTGCATGTGTCAGTGACACGTTAAGAAGCATTTTTGCAAATAAACGAACAGCAAGAAGAGTGTGTGTGGATACTGGGCAGCTGGCGGGGACTGGGGGAGTGGGGAGGGGTTGGACTACAGTGCATCAGTTATTTTGCATACTTTGTGTATCATTTCCCTGTATTCTGCTGAGAGTGGTGGCACTGGGATGACAATCTGTGCATGACGAATTTTCAATCATTTGGGTCATTTCATTATTACAGTCTCCAAAACGGAAAGTGCTAGGTCAGAGGTTACAGTTTTATGGCTCCTATTAAATATTTGAAAACTGCTTTCCAAAAGGGTTAAAGCCACTGGCATTCCTACCAGGAATGGGAAACTGTTCCTGTATATTTCGTCAACTGCTTCTGAAGTTCAATGCTCCATGAATACATCCTTCAGCTCTGAAGGTATAGGTGAACCTCTATGGTGATGATCCTCTACATAGACTGACTAAGAATTGTCCCCCAAATGTTTTTTTTTGGATTCATTTGATAAAGTTGCACCCCCAAACAGGATCTTCTCCCAGTTTTCCTCTGCTCAATTCTGCTGCCCCCACCAGAGAAATTAATGCATTTATTTCTCCTCTCCTTTTCTGGCTGTAGCCCTGAGGATCGTTCCACTTCCAGCCCTTTCCTCTCAAGCCTTTCAAGCAGTCAGAATACTCTGAGATGGCATCTAAGACATGAAAATCTACTGGTGTGAGGCATCTCAGGGCCCAGGTAGATACACTACATGGATGATCAGCTTAGTCGCATCTCACTTGGCAAAAATCAGCTCCTACGTCACACTTTTATGAGTTTGGGAAACATAAACAAAGGTTTAAATCCTAAAAGATGCATGCTTGGGAGTGTCATTAGTCCAAAACTCATGGTCTGCAGAGAAGGAAATGGGATCTTAAAAGGCATAAGGGCCAAGTGCACAGGGTTGGTGAGCCATGGATTTGGGATGCCGGTCGGTTCTCCCTGTATGTTATACTTCTGCCTTGTTCCAGCCCATTTTACTTCAGGCTGGGCAGCCCATCTCCCCCAGTCCTGGCCCTTAGTCCTGTCTTGGCCGACCCCAGGGGCAATTTCCCTGAATCTAGTAACAACTGGATCTATGAGGGTTCCTAACATAGCAGTTACTCATTGGTCCACACATCCAGAAACATCCAGCTACCCTCTTCTCGAGGCTCCCCACCCTAGGTAGGACTGGGGTTAATCTCAAAGCTGGGACAGATCCTTCTCCTTGAAGACTCTTCCAGGTCAGGAGCTTGGAAGCACCCTTCTGTTTTGTCATGTTCTCCTGCCACCGGCTCTCCCCTTGGTGCTCCATCTGTAGGGAAGGAAAAATTCTCCCTCTGCCTTTCAAAGTCTTCCAGCTGGACTAAGGATTAAATCGACAGGAGACCGAATGACAGGAGACAAAAACAAATTTTGTTACATGTGCATGGAGACCCAATAATGATACTGAGATCAAAAGAAATGACCAACACAGGCAGTTTTTATCCTTTGTAGACAAAGAGATGATAAATCTGTGAGGAATTGACAAGGCAAAGAACACTTAACTTTGGGAGCTTCGGTTAGTAAGAAATGCTAAACAGAATTTGGGCTGGGATAGTACATCAGTCAAAAGTAACAAGGGTTGTTTCTACAGCCTTGTGGGCTCTGAACTTCCCACCCCTGGTGATAAGTATGCCTCTTTGCCTCCTGGTATGGGAAAGGCACCTTTCACATGAGAAATTTATTTCCCACTTTCTGGGAAACAGAGGAGGTTCTGAGTGTCCTTGCGTAGGCTGTCTCTTAAGCAACTTTTGTTTTAAATTATCAAGTGCCCAAGTGGAACATTTTGGGGTGACCTCCCCTTGGCCCCTACACATCCTCTGCCTGGAACTCCAGGTACACGGATTACCCCAGGCTCAGAGCTGTCTTTGAAGAATCTCAGGGGAGGTAAGGGAAAGGAATGCCTTTCATCGGTCTGGTACTTCCTAGTCTCAATCCAGCAAACCCTTAGATCAGTGGATCTTATATTTCTTTTGGCCACAAGCCACCTCAGGAACCTGATGAAAGCAATGGACCCTCTCCCAATTCACATTAGCACAAAATTGTACGTACAATTTTATGGCCATCAAAGACGATCTGAA
Organism: Proteles cristata cristata; assembly: GCA_017311185.1. Lineage (NCBI taxonomy): Eukaryota > Metazoa > Chordata > Mammalia > Carnivora > Hyaenidae > Proteles > Proteles cristata. The sequence continues at coordinate 46,074 of JAESUZ010004662.1, forward strand.
TCCTATCCATGATCAACAGATAATTGTGGGGGATTTGATCACAGTGGCTACTTCCTGGTCTTAGGCAGAGATACTTTCCAATAATTATGGGAGAATTTGAACTCTGCAGGTTACTTCCTGGTCTCAAACAAAACATGAGTAATTGTTGTGTCTGGAGTGGGAGGTGGGGAATTTTATTCATGGCAGGTTTTTTCCTCAGCTCATTCACACAGATGGCCTCCTAAATAATTGTGGGGATGTTATCTCAGTAGGTGGCTACCTAAAGTCTTCCTGCCAATGTACCTCTTGGGCACAGCATGCATTATTCTGCCCCATCAAAAATAGTTTCAGGCTTCAGACTGGCCTATAACCGTGGGTACAAAACCTGCTTATGATGGTTTCTGGTTGAGCTGTTAACCAGAAGCTTCTGATTAGCTGTTAGGATTATAGATGAGTTAACTCACAGTTACTTTTGCAAAGAGTAGTAGAGTCAGCTTGCCCGATAAACACCTATGCTGTAGTGTCTCTCCACTTGCTACAGTAATGTCTCTGAAAAGCACCACGGGAAGAGAATTGATAGTTGAAAAACTTAGGGCCTTATTGGGAAAGTAGAGTCAGGAAGCAAAGGTCAACTGTGAGACTATAAAAGCTCTTCAAAAGGCTTCTTGGATTTCACTAAAATGAAATGTTAAAAATGGCACATCAAATACAAAGAACGTCAATGTCTTATATAAGTTTTAAGCTAGAACTAGTCATAAATAGTTCTGTACAATTTCTATCTATCATCCCTTAATCATTAGAGCATTTTCAGGAACTCTTCCTCTGTTTGATCTTTATTTGTATTACTTATTTTTATTTTTCATGTTTATTTGTTTATCTTGAGAGAGAGAGAGCAAGGGAGGGGCAGAGAGGGAGAGACAGAATCTCAAGAAGGCCCTGCACTATTAGCACAGAGCCTCATGTGGGGCTCAATCTCATGAACTGTCAGATCATGACCTGAGTGGAAATCAAGAGTCAAACGCTTAACCAAGTGAGCCACCCAGGCTCCCCTGCATTACTTTTTAAAATGTTTTAATGTTTATTTATTTTGAGAGAGAAACAGTGTGAGTGGGGGAGGGGCAGAGAGAGAGGAGAGAGAGAATCCCAAGCAGGCTCTGCACCATTAGCACAGAGCCCGATGGGGGAATTGATCTCACAAACCATGAGATCATGATCTGAGCCAAAGAGTTGCATGCTTAACCAGCTGAGCCACCCAGGTGCCCCTGTATTATTTATTTTTCAAGTAAGGCTCTTGTGGGGCGCCTGGCTGGCGCAGTCAGTAGAGCATGCAACTCTTGATCTTGGGGTCATGAGTCTGAGCTTCGCATTGGGATAGAGCTTACCTAATAAAAAAATTAAAGTAATATTTTTGTAACGATGTCATTGTATAGAAATGCTATAAAGTGAAAAGCAAAAGTTGCTCATATCTCACTCCCCACTCAGACCATCAATCAGTATCAATGGAAGAATATCTGGACTGTTTTCCCTTTTGGCTTTTTTTTTTAAGGCTTATTTTTGAGGTGCATGGTTTTTATAGCTACAGAGCTTGTGACGTGGGTTTGAAAGCTCTCGAGACAGTGGGGAGAAGGGGATGGGAAGAGTCCAAGTTAAAAAGCCATAAACTCTCTATACTTACTGAGATTCGGCTGTTTTTCTCAAATCAAAGCTCCTCGGGTTGTTGCAACCCTTGGGTTAATATCCGGAGTTCTGAACACGATGACTTTGACAGTTTCATTGCTTTTTCTGGAGGAGCAGGTTCACGGAGGTCCTCATGCTGCCTTCCCAGACTTCCTCTCACTGCTCCTCAAGCCTTTTATACTTCTCTCTTTTTAAAAATATGGGGGGACACTTGGCAGGGAGCTGTGGAGAGCTTCTAGAAGCTGAGAGTGACCCCCAGCTGACAGCTAGCAAGAATGTCCGAAACCCACAAGGAAAGGAATTCCGTTAACCGCCAGTGAGCTTGCAAGAGGCAATTGCAGCCTGGTTTGGACCCCAAGCAGAGGAGCCAGAGAAGCCACTCCCAGACTCCTGACCTTTGTTTTTTTCATCCTTGCCCCGCCCCTTTCCCTGCCAAAGCCCTAATTCAGAACCAATACCTTTAATCCAGAGTATGTAAGGGGCTTTGCAGTAACGGAGCTCGTTTTCCCAACTATCTGCTAGGACCCACAGAAATCGGAAGTCTTTCATTCTTGGTCCTTTCTGCTTTGTGTGTTGAAATGTAACAGGAACACCTGAGATATTGTGAGCTGTATCTCGAATTCTTTAAAAAAATTTTTTTTTACTGTTTTATTTATTTCAGAGAGAGAGACACACACACACACAGCGTGAGCAGGGGAGGGTCAGAGAGAGAGACACACACACAGAATCTGAAGCAGGCTCCAGGCTCTGAGCTAGCTGTCAGCACAGAGCCTGACATGGGGCTTGAACCCACGAACCGTGAGATCATGACCTGAGCTGAAGTCTGATGCTTAACCGACTGAGTCACCCAAGCGCCCCTGTATCTCAAATTCTTAAGACCTCCCCGGACAGATGAAGGCTCCTGCTGATCAGGCTAGTAATAAGCCACCTCAGCTAATCACACAAGCCGGAGGACCATCACCAAATAATGGTCTTGCACTCAGGGATGCTGCATGAGCTCTCTTGTTCTGGCCATGAAAGGTCTAGAAAGAACCTCACGCACATCCAGACTTTGCCAGCCTTCTCTCTTTCTTACTTCCACAATTGAATATGTGGCATGGACTTGAGTTTGGAAATGTTTGCAACAGGTTCTTAAAATAAATCACTCAGCTTCAGCAGATCATGCCCCAAATGTTTCAAGCCATTTCAAAATGTAGGGGGCTCCTGCCTAATCCACCCCCCCCATCCCATTCCTGCTCACGCCCCTGCTCGATGGGTTCAGACAGTCCTGAGGTGACTCAGTCCAAACCCGGGAGGAGGGAAGAAGGTTCTGGGGGTTGTTTTCTTCCCTCCTTGCCTCCATCTGCTGGTAGACTGTTGCATTTCAGGTGTGTACAGAGAGTGAGTCTAATTAAATATCTACTACCAGCCTGTTGGTGGCAACAGGGCACCAGGACTTTACAGAGGGACCCATTCCTACAGTACTGGGTCAGGACGTACCAGAGCCTCCATGAACGCCCTACTCTTCATTTTACCCAGGCCAGTGTGGCCCAAGACAGGGGCTGCATTAAGCATTCCCAGCCTCATGGGAGTGCTTCAGGAATCAGGAATCAAAAATCTAAAGCTTTCTTTCTAATAATATTCTTTGTATCCATGATGATTTAAAATGGCCTTGGGGCACCTAGGTGATTCAGTCTGTTAGGTGGTCAACTCTTAATGTGGGCTCAGGTCATGCTCTCATTGTCTGTGGGTTTGAGTCCGGTGCCAGGCTCTGCACTGACAGTGTGGAGCCTGCTTGGGATTCTCTGACTCTGCCTCTCTCCCGCTTGCATTTGTGTGCTCTCTCTCCCTCTTTCTCAAAATAAATAAATAAATAAACATATAAAATAAAATAAAATAATGAAATGGTCTTTATTTTTTTTGTGTGTCTTTATTTTATTTGGAGAGGCAGAGACAGAGAGCAAGTGGGGGAGAGGCAGAGAGAGAGGGAGACACAGAATCTGAAACAGGCTCCAGGCTCTGAGCTGTCAGCACAGAGCCCGACGTGGGGCTCAAACCCATGAACTGTGAGATCATGACCAGAACCGAAGTCGGTCGCTTAACCGGCTGAGCCACCCAGGCGCCCCTGAAATGGTCTTTAGAAGGGACAGGGCTGAAATGTCTGTTGTCGGCGGCAAGGACCCTGCCTGACCGTGTTGGCAGAAGCAGAAGCAACCGGTGATCACCAGGCCAAGGAAGTGGACAGCAGTCCCCGCGTTGCTCATCCCAGAACCTGCCAGAAACTAGAATCTTAGTTTTGAACTCCAACCTACCAAGGACACCCTGACGCCAAATGTCTACCTTCTTAGACCTTTTCCCATTAGACTGCCTGACTCATCAGGGACAGTTTCCAGCAAGGACTGGGGTGAGGAAGGTGGTGGGATGGGGGAATAGTGGGGACAATCTTGGCCCCGGCCCTGGAAGAACTTGGTGTCAGGTAGGGAACTAAGGTATAGACTTAGTTTCAAAGACACGGGACAAGGGCCCTGTTAATCGGCACCAGGCAGAAGGTTTCGTGCAGAAACAAAGCAGGAGCCTGGCCTCTGGGACCAGAGGAGAAATCTGACACAGGGTGCAACTGACGAGGCCGTGCAGAAATGCTTGGCTGAGGGCCAGGCAACCTGGTGAGCCCCACCCCCACCCCCGCCCCCCGGCTTTCCCGCCTGCTAGTTGTGTGGCTTCATGTGCATCATTGTGAGCTTTTAGTTCATTTGGAAAATAAGGAAGTTCACTCGTGGACCCTCTGCAGTCTCAAGCTACTACATGCTTTTCAAATTCTTTTTTTTTTTTTTAATTTTTTAATGTTTTATTTATTTCTAGGAGAGAGAGAGACAGTGTGAGCAGGGAGGGTCAGAGAGAGAGGGAGTCACAGACTGAAACAGGCTCCAGGCTCTGGGCTGGCAGTCATCACAGAGCCCGACGCGGGGCTCGAACCCACGAACCGCGAGATCATGACCCAAGCGAAAGTCGGACGCTTAACCGACTAAGCCACCCAGGCGCCCCAGATGCTTTTCAAATTCTAATGTGGAGGCCTCAGAGTTGCAAGCTCCCAGGTGGTGCTGTTGCTTATGGTCCTCGGTTTACACGTGAGTAGTGGGCAAGCATAGAGGGCCACAGAGTGGCTCAGGGCTGGTATGGGTAGAAGGGCAGAGCCAGAACTCTAGTCGTCAGCCCCCCAGACTTCAGCCAGAGCCACTCCCCTTTGATTTGTTTTATATATCAGTGTTCCACCCTTATTTGAAAAATAAAAGGGGTCTTTTTGTTTATTTTTTTAAGTTTATTTATTTATTTTGAGAAAGAGAGGGAGAGGGAGTGAGTGGGGAAAGGGCAGAGGGAGAGGAGAGAGAGAGAATCATAAGCAGGTTCCATGCCATCAGCACAGAACCCCTTGAGAGCCTCAAATTTACAAACTGTGACATCATGACCTGATCCAAGACCAAGAATTGTAGGCTTAACTGACTGAACCACCCAGGTGCCTCTGTTTATTTTATTTTTTTATTAAAAAATTTTTAATCTTTATTTATTTTTGAGAAAGAGACAGAATCTGCAAGTGGGGCTTGAACTCACAAACTGCAAGATCATGACCTGAGCCATCATGTAATTCAGACTTCAAGGTAAAATTGATTTTTCACATATGTGGGACAATGTCTTTCAAAACTTTTAAGTACACTTTCACATTATCATGCAGTGAAAACTTGTTATGCTTTTGTTTTTTTCATGCTTCTAATAAGTCAGATGTATAAACTACTGAATGATAAATACGGAATGTATGTGAGAAAACATTCAACATTTTACTGATTTAAGATTCTAAGCAGCAAAATTCTGAACATTTATTATGTGTAAGGTATTGTACACACACAATTTTCATGGGCTCTTCCGAACAACTTTGTAAGACAGGTTTTTATTAGCTCCATATTTTAAATGAGGGGCTCGTCTATTTTTTTTTTAGAGAGAAAAGGAGAGCATAAGCAAGGGGAGAGGCAGAGACAGAATCTTCAGCAGGCTGCATGCTCAGTACAGAGGTGACATGGGGCTCAATCCATGACCTGGGGCTCAATCCATGACCGTGAGATCATGACCTGAGCCAAAATCAAAAGTTGGATGCTCAACCAACCGAGCCACACATGTGACCCTATTTGGTTTTTTAAAGATTAAAAAAAAAATTTTAAGGACAATCTACTTCCCGACGTGGGGCTCAAACTCACGACCCCAAGGCCAAGAGTCGCATGCTCTACTGGCTGAGGCAGCCAGGCACCCCATTAAATGGGGGACTCATTTAAATGAGTCCTGAGTAGTTGGGTAATTGATCAACAACGCTATTAGTGAGAGTTGGAATTCCCACCTAGAGCACGTGACTCCAAAGCTTATAGTGCTTGAGTGCTATGATGTTTCTATGAAAAGCCCCAAATGCCAAGAAGTGTTGAGACATTTCCGCTACATTATAAATATGGTTCTGTAGTCACTACTGAAACTTAACATAAGTGGGGTAATTATTTGAATAGAATTTCAGAAAATTCTATCCTAAGTAAAAAAAAAAAAAAAAAGAAGACAAAAGATTAAAAGCAATACGCTTGTATGTTGAAAGGAAGTGCATGTAGTGTAGTTTGAAAAACATATTGACAAGGGTGCTGTGAGCTTATTTAAAATCCTCAAGGCCAAGCAATGTGAGAAATAGAAGAGGAAAATTTGAAAAGACAAAAAATCCATTAAAGTTTCCCAGTGTTGTTCAACATCTATTCCCTCTTCTAAAAGTGTCCTGTTGTATTTTCTTTGCTTAAATTCATTTACATATGGTTTAGGATCTGTGCTTTATAGTGTGGTGCAGTCAGTGGACAAATCTCTGCTTACTTAGTATCACTTCGTTTTTCTGGGCTCCTTTTTCTTCATCTGTCTACGCTTGTGGTCCAGCACAGTGCTCTGTAGTTTACAAGAGCTTTCACATTTATTACCCACACTCACAGCCCAGGAGGTAAGTGGACTTAGGTTGAGCTGAAGTGTAAAATAGTTGAAGCACTTAACCAAGATTCCTCAAGTACAAGAGTCCATATCTGGCCCCCTTTCCCACTTATAAGCTTAAAGTTACCATGAAGTAGCATAAAAGCAGCGGGGGTTATCTTGATCATCATTAAACCAACATGTATCAATCAACTGCTACGTGCCAGGATCTGTCCTAAGTGTTGGGAGTAAGTGGGAGGCAGGGCAGACAAAGACATGGCCCCTTGGGGTTCACAGTCTCTAGTGAGAAGCGGATCGTCAATACGCACGTGTGGCAGAAGGCGGCCAGCAAAGGCCGCTTTGAGATGTCACGTTAAGCGGAGGTCTGAATGACAAGAAGGAGGTCCCATGAGATGATCAGGGTGAGGCTTTCCGGGCAAGACAGGAGGGCAACTTGGACTCAGGAAATGCTTTGGGACATGCCAATAAAATGCCTTGCCTTGTCTGACCCTTCTCTGTCCCTCTATGTTTTTGTTACCATCTTTCTGGCATAATTTTCACTGCATTTATTCTATAGCTTTGCTGAAAGCCAGATGTGCAAGATTGAAGGGGAAGAAGCTTTCAGGATTAAAAACAAAACTAACTCAATTGCTTTTGGAATGCCTTATGTTTACCTGACAGAGCTGTTCCGTTTCACCCATGTGGCCTACAAAGAACATTGCGGGATCACGTGCTACGCGGCGCCAAGTCCGGAGACTTTATCCCCCCAAGTGTCCAATAAACATTATTAGTGATGACGATGAAACCGAAGCAAACCAAACCAGATGAAAAGCAACAGCAAAGAAACATAAAGATTATCTCTGGTGGCTGAAACGCTGGGATTCCGAATTCTCCCCGCGACGAACAAGCCCTGCCCCAAGCCTCGCTGGCTGGGCTGAACGCACGAGTGGGGAGTAAGCGGGCCCAGGCGGGGGAGCTCTCAGGAAGCAGGGACAGGAAACTGCGCACAGAATTACAAGGCCTGCTTCTCCTGGGCAGGGGAAAAGGCGAAGTCACAGGAAGGAATGGAGTGGGGGCAGGGACGTGGCCAGGCTCTTGCCCTTTGGTTCTCCCAGAAGCACCAAGAGTCTTGCTGCTGTGGCTGCTGGGACTCCGGACGTTTCCAGCAAAGCTGGGAGCCAGCAGAGGAAAGCTGGGAGCTTCGGGGATCTCACTGCCAGCTGAGGCTGCAACGCAACGAGCAAAGTCATGGGTGGTTGTCTTTTCCACAGCTGGAAACATGCCGATGGATGGAACCGCCTCTGTTTTAGGTTCTCCTTTCTCTCCTTTTCCACGTCTGCTCCCCGCCCCCTGCAGCTGAGTGCTGGCAGAAGAGTCGGAATGGACAAGGTGCAGACGGGGCAGAGGGAAGGAGCCCGTTCTGTGGGCCGGTGCGCTGTGGGTGGTGCTCCTGGTGCGCAGGATGTCACAGCAGCAGCTGTGAGGCCCTTCCTGCGTACCAGGCATCTACGCGGCCTCTGGTCTCCATGACAACCTGTGAGGAGGATGTTGAATTTTATCAGTCGGGACGGCGGGGCTCAGGGGGCCACGTGCTAGTCCCACGGCCCCTGTGAGGTGGCACAGCAGCTTTTTCTAACGACAAAGTTTGTGGCCTTGACACAATGCTGCCTTGTGGCGTCCCTGAGACCAAACAGCTTCTGGGACTCACTTCGAATAAGGCTAATAGCTGATAAAGACGGGTCCTCTTTACTGACTGCCTCCACGTGTCAGACACCGTGCTCAGTGTTGATTCAGTGATGCGCGTTATTTCACGGATTCCACACAGACCCACTGAATTACGAATCCTTGTGTAGATGAAGAAAGTGGTCAGACAGTGAGGGGCCTGGCCATAGTCGTAACCTGAAGAGCTTAGCCTCTTCATAACCTGCCCATAACCCGAAGAGCCAGGGCGCAGACCCAGCTGGCTTCCCCGTCCCCGCCCTGCTGGTGCCGCACTGTGCCTGGGGTACAGATGGGACCGACCATCTCCCGTGTCAGTGGTGTTCTGAAAAGACCCTGAAGTCATGGGGGGGGCCCTGCTCCCCCCACCGTGTTTGAGAATCACGGTGTAGCGTGCATGTAATCGGAATCACATAATCGTTCGTGGATTCTTAGTTGTTCAAGATCATGCACCTCGTGTAACTCGAATACCTATCTATCTCGTCCATATGCTTTATTCATGTACAGGAAGCTAATTCTGTCAAGGCTGCATGCACTGCTCTTTGCTCTGGCCCTGTCCTGGCTGGCGCTGACAGAGCAGCGTCATCTACTGGTGACTGCCTTGAACTACACCAGAACGCTCTTGGGGTGGTGCTGTGGCCTTCAGCTAGAGGGACAGTCAGGGTGCAAGGCAGGTTTTGGTCAGGGGAAGGGAAGACAGGTCTCGGGGTACAAGAAGGGCTTGGGGTACGTGGGTGGCAATGGGAGGCTGCCGAGCGTCTGGTTTAGCCATTACACTGTGATTCCCGGTGAGATGGTCTGACTTATTTTTTAAGTTTTTTTTTTTTTCAATTTTTAAGGTTTATTTCTTTTTGAGAGAGGGAGAGACAGAATACAGGTGGGGAAGAGGTGCAGAGAGAGTGAGACACAAAATTCAAAGCATGATCCAGGCTCTGGGCTGTCAGCACAGAGCCTGACATGGGGCTTGAAGCCACAAACTGTGAGATCATGACCTGAGCTGAAGTCGGACACTCAACGGACTGAGCCACCCAGGCGCCCCTTTAAGTTATTTTTTTTTAAGTTTATTTACTTTGAGAGAGAGAGAGAGAGGCAGAGGGAGGGAGAGAGAATCCCAAGCAGACTTTGCACTGTCAGTACAGAGCCCGCGATGGAGCTCGAACCCACAAACTGAAATCATGACCTGAGCCGAAATCAAGAGGAAGCCACTTAACCCACTGAGCCACCCAGGTGCCCCTGGTCTCACATTTTATTACATTTGCCCTCGGGGAAAAGCACCCCCGGCGGTGCAGCTGAGAACTGAAGTAAACCGCAGTAACCTGTGTGTATTATGGTTTTGTCTCTTACATGCAGGTCCTGATTCTGAGTTACTTTTTGTATATGATGTGAAGTAAGGGTCAAGTTTTGCTTTTACAGATATGTTCCTCCAGTGTTTCCCATACTATTTGTTAAAAATACTATCTTTTCTGTATTGGACTGCCTTGGCTCCTCTGTCAAAACTCAGTTGTCTGTGTAGTTGTGAGTATATTATGAACTTGGTGTTCTGTTCATTGATCTCTATCTTCCTGGATGATTGCTGTTCTACAGGAAGCCTTGAAACTAGGCAGTGAGGGGGTGCCGGGGGGGTTCAGTCAGTTAAGCTCTGGACTCTTGATTTCGGCTCAGGTGATGATCTCACATTCATGAATGTGAGCCCCCCATCGGGCTCTGCACTGACAGTGCAAAGCCTGCTTGGGATTCTCTCTCCCTGTCTCTGTTCCTCCCTGCTTGTGCTCTCTCTCTCTCTCGATAAACAAACAAACAAACACACACATTTTTAAAAGAAACTAGGTAGTGAAAGTCCTGAAATTCTGTTCTTTTTCAAAATTATTTGCCTGTCCTCAGCCTTCAGCATTTCTGTATAAATGATAGAATCACCTTGGTAATTTCTTTAAAAAGTCCTGCTATGCCCAGGCGCCTGGGTGGCTCAATCAGTTGAACATCCGATTCTTGGTTTCAGCTCAGGTCATGATCTCAGGGTTCGTGAGTTTGAGCCCCAAGAGGGAGTCTGAGCTGACAGTGCTTGGAATTTTATCTCTCTCCCCCTCTCTCTCTCTGACCCCCGTCTCTCTCTTTCTCTCTCTCTCAAAATAAATAAACTTTAAAAAGAGATCCGCTATGACACTATTGGGAATTCACTGAATCTATACATCAGTTATACTGAGTGGAGAGCAATACAGAGTCCTCAAATCTGTGAGCAGGGTACAGCTCTGCACTTATTTGTATTCTTCACTTCTCTTGTAGTTTTCAGGGTACAGGTCTTCCATATCTTTTGTCAAGTTCATCCCTAAGTACTAATCTTTCTACAAAGATACACAGATGACCAAAACCAAATGAAAAGAAGCTCAACAGCCTTAGTCATTAGGGAAATGCAACTTCAGATTGCTGCTTCACCCCCACTAGGAGGACCATAATCACAAAAAAGAAAATGACAAGTATTGGAGAAGATGTGGAAAAATTAGAACCATCATACGGTACTAGTGAGATATACAGTGGTGCTGCCTCTATGTGAAACGGTTGGTGGTTCCTCAATAAGTTAAACGCAGAATAACCATGTGATCCAGGAATTCCACTCCTAGATAGGGACCCCCAAATTTGAAATCAGGCGTTCAGACAAAACTTGTACATGAATGTTCATAACAGCACTTTTCATAAGAGCCAAAAGGTAAGAACTAAAAAAAAAAAGTCCATCACCACGTGAATGAATACACAAAGTGGTGTATCCACCCAGTGGAATATTATTCACCCCTACAAAGGAACGAAGGGCTGACACATGGAACACTGTGGATGAACTTTCAAAACATTATGCTATGTTAAAGAAACCAGACATAGTCACAAATTGTATGATTCCATTTTTATCAACTATCCAGAACAGGCATATGCATAGAGACATAAACCATATTTCTGGCTGTCAAGGGCTGGGGAAGGGAGAGAACGGGGAGCGATAGCTTAATGGGCATGGTGTTTCCATTTTGGGGTGATGAGAATGTTCTGGAACTTGATACTGGTGACAGCTGCACGATACTGTGAATGTACTTCATGCCACTGAATTGTATAGTTTAAAGCAGTTACAATGGTAAATGTGATCTGCATTGTTAATATTATATGTATTTTCTATATACGTATTTGTAATTCTTAAAATATTATATGCATTTTTCCAGAATTAAATAATCGATTGATCATAAATGTAGGGATTTGTTTACAGTCTCTCAATCTGCTCCCCTTATTTATGCGCTTATCTGTTCATCAATACCACACTGTCTTTATCACTGTAGTTTAAAATAAGTTTGGGGGGGCATCTGGGTGGCTCATTCAGGTAAGTATCCAACTTCACCTCGGGTCATGATCTCACAGTTCCTGGGTTGGAGCCAAGGCCAGGCTCTGTGCTGACAAGTCAGAGCCTGGAGCCTGCCTCAATTCTGTGCCTCCCTGTCTCTCTGCTTGTCCCCTGCTCACACTCCGTCTCTCTCTTTCTCTCATATATAAATAAACATTAAAAATAAAAGAACAAAATAAAATAAGTTTTGAGGAGTGATCATGATCTGAGCCAAAATCAAGCTTAACCAACTGAGCTACCCAGGCACCCCAGGTTATTTTCTTAATTTCATTTTTTGAATTTTTGTTGCTAGCATATAGAAATACAATTGCTATCTTAATATTGATCTCATGTCCCATGTCCCTGCCAAATGTTTATAGATCTAGGAGCTGTTTTCTCTGCGTGCATTTCTTGGGATTGTCTCCATACATAAAGATAATTTTATGTCTTCCTTTCCAATCAGAATGGTTTCATTTTGAGGGGTGAGGGCTTATTCCACTGGCTAGAACCTCCCGTTTTATGTTGAATTGAGATGGCAAATCTGGACACCCTGCACTTTTCCCGGAATGAGGGAAACCCTTCCTTGTTTTTTAGGTTTATCTATTTATTTCGAGAAAGAGAGACAGAGAGAGACCAGGGGAGGGGCACAGAGAGAGCTTGGGAGAAAGAGAATCCCACAGAGGCTCCATGCTATAAGCGCGGCGCCTGACTTGGGACTCGATCTCACCGACCATGGGTGAGATCATGCCCTGATTTTAAACCAAGAGCTGGATGCTTAACTGACTGAGCCACCCAGGGACCCGAAACCTTCATTCTTTCACCATTCGGCACTATGCACACGGTACGATTGTGCTGATATTCTTTAGTAGGCTGAGGAAATCCCCTTCTATACCAAATGTGTTGAAAATTTCTGTCACGTACGGGTGTGGGATTGTGTCAACTCTGTTTTCGGCATCTCTGCAACAGTCATGTTCCCGTTCCTGTATTAATATGGACTAGAACATTAATTGATTTTAAGATGTGAAGCCAACGTTGCACTCCAGGGAGAAATCCCACTTGGTCATGGCGTGTCTCGCGAAGGTGTTTGCACCAGGCCTTGCCTGGTCTCCCCGCGTGCCATTCACACAGCGTGCTGTCCAAGAGGCCGAGAAAACGGAACCACGGTGTTGGCGCTGTGGAGCCGCCAGCATTCTATGGGGCTGCAGCCTTGCACAAAGGCCTCCCATGACAGGCTCTCAGCTTCCCAAGGACTCCACACAGGAGCCCCTCGTCCCCCTAAATCACACACAGGGGCTCACACCCCAGCCCGTTTCTCTATGGCCGCCATGCTTGCTGGGCCAACGATGACGTCCTTGCAGTCAACCTCTTAGTGGCCACAAGAGCTCCCATTGGCTGGAGGGTGCTGGCGGCGGACCCCATGTGAGGAGCGCTCCAGAAGCACCCAGCTTGGGGCATGTGCCTGCTCCTGGGAAGGCAGCAGTATTTGGAGGTGGGTGCAGAGCAGAAGGCATGGCCCTGAGAGGCCACCGTGACCTTAGGGCATCCGCCAGGCAGAGGCTGCGAGAGAGGCACGACGTGTGCTTTGTTTTGCGTGGCTGGCCACACGGGTGGTGGAGACAATGAGACCTTGCTCAGGCTTGCGACCAGGACTGTGGTCTTCTTCCACAGGAGTGTGGGCTCTGCGGAGGACACTGCCTGAGGCAGCCCGGTGCCCTGCCAGGGACGAGCTCAGTGCCTTTGTCCCCCATGTAAGGACCCTCCCCAGAGAGGCCCCCTCACCCCTGGTCCAGGCTGCTAGGGAGGCTCCATCGTGTGTGCATGAGGAGTACATTCCCCCCCAGTCGGCGTCAGCTGGGCAGAGTCTCCTGTCCCCCTGAGTGGCGAAGATGCTGGCTGGGAAGTCTGCGGGGGGGAGGCTTCCCTCCCCTGCATTTCCCCAGAGCGCCTGTAGCTGCCGCATGCTGGGTCTCCCCGATTCGAGGGTGCATTTGATCTTGTTTCCCAAACACTCGTGTACTTGAACCGAAGTGATCTAGTCGTATGTCTGTCGCCGGTACATGGCCAGGGGCCACATTTAACGAGCTCATCTTTGTGTCCTGAGACCCCGCCTCGGAGTCTGGCACAGAGCGGATGGCTCAGGGGACACCAGCGGGGGTGTCATCGTGTCGGTGGGCCCCCATGAAAACGGACAGGGTTTGCTGGGGTGGACGGTGTCCCCACTCTGAAATGCGCTCATTAGACAAGCGGGCACTTGTCTCTGCCAAGCACGGAGCCCTGGGTCTCAGGGGCATTAGTGCCATCTGATCCTTGGAAAACCCTCACGAGGGAAGTCAGGGGACTGTCACGTCCACTTTACAGCCAGGTCAGGGCCACACGCCCAGGGAAGAGTGGGCACCGGCTGGTCTCCCCCAGGCTCGGAGGCCCAGCAGCCAGTCCCTGATGTGCGTGCCCTGCCTCGGAGGCACTTCTTCCGCAGGACAAGTGCATCACCAGTCAGCGCCATCCTTCCCACTGGGACCCGGCCCCCCTGGCTGGGACCCGGCCCCCCTGGCGCCCACACCACATGCAGCTTCTCTGACCGAGGAGCCCTGGAGAGGTGCGGCGTCAGCCACAGAAGACTGCGGCTTGGAGCTTTCCTCTCCCTTCCCTCCATCGGAAGGCAGGGCACCGAGGGTGCGCGGGGGGCTATGAGCTTGTGCAGAAAGGGTACAAAGATGGCAGAGGAAGTCAGGGCCCGTGTGAGGAAGCAATTAGCGATTCGTACATAAGCTGCCCGGCGGTGTCGCAGCGCACAGGGCACACTGTGCAAAGAGCCAGTAGGCCAGACTGAGGATGAGGCGGGAGTGCTCCCCAGGTCGGAGGCCAGCTGCAAACCCAGAGAGGTGGAGAGAGAGGGAACCCTGGGGTGACCCCTGGGCTGCGGAGGGGAAGTGGAGGTACTGTGTTATGTCCTGGCTTTCAGTGGAGATAGGAATAAGATCTTCTAAACTCTAAACTCGAATCTCCAGTGAAGGCAGCCACAGAGTCTTGAAGACATGGCTGAAGAAATGGCATTTCCAGTTTCCAACGAAACAAATCAAAGGAACCACACACTGAACACGACACAGAGGGGCTGTGGATGCTGACAGAGCCCAGGTATCAGGACGATGGACAGTGCCGGCCAGATGCGTAGAACAACCACAGTGAGCTCCGGGGAGGAGGACAAGGAGAGAACAAGCTGAGAGGGGAGCCTCCGGGGGTGGGGGGCAGGTGCGGGGAGCGAGGGAACTCCCACCACAGGCTTGTCCTGGCGCCTGCAGCGTGAGGACCTCACACACCCACCGGCCTGAGGCTCAAGGGTATAGTGAGGCCCTCACCGGGTTCTGTCACACATACCGTCTGGAGAGGCCCAGCGACACCTCAGTCTCAGAAGGCTGCGACCTGGGAACACTCCCAGGCAGGGAAGGTGGGCGGAACGTACACTCCAAGGGCAGGGGAGGAGGGGAGGAGCCTTCGATCGCCCGGGGTCAAACTCTAGGGTCAACCGAGACCACATCCTCAGCACGACGTCCTCCGAAGCCGGCCATGGAGATGACGGGCACGTTAGGGGAACAAAGCACCCAGCATGGCACCTGGGGCTGGGCAGGCTCTCGCCACCGCCAGTTGCCTTCATTTGGCTTCTTCTCCTCCTAGTGACAAGGCCGCTTCAGCGGAGACCTGAGGACAAAGGTTGGAAAGCCATCACCACGCCGAATGCTCACAGCCACCTGGAAGGCTCCCTACTGATGACGCATGGGTGCAGGTGGTGGCCTGGGGCCAGGCAGAGCTCTGGTCTGACCCTCGCATCTGGGTTGGGACAGGCCACCTGATCCCTGGGCTGGGTCCGGGCCCATCAGGAACTGGACAGGACCATCCAGACAAAGCAGTGGGAAGGTCAGGGGGCTGGCAGGGCCTGGCGTCCATCCCTCCCGTGGTGACAGGTGTTGGAAGGGTCGCTCTCGTCAGGGCGCCCTGGCAGCTGGAGCACACCCAAGGCTCGCACCAAGCACACCCAGGCTGTGCTCCTCACCGTGACCGTGAGCCTGCACCCTCGGGACCCCTCCCCCCTGGGGACCGTGGGCCTCCCGTCTTCACCTCGGCCCCTGCGGCCCTCCCCAGGCCCCCTCCGCCGGCCCTCCGTCCGCCTGACCGCCCATCCTTAGCCTGCAGCAGCCTCGGACCCCGTGACCAGGCTTCTCAGGGGAAGCACAGGAGGGACAGTTTGGGTCTAACACGGGGGAAAGGGGTGCAGGCTTCCAGTCCCTGTGATGTAGCTTTTCCACAGCTGGGCGGCCACCTGGCCTGCGGGGAGGCAAGGGGGACCTTGCTCTGCTGTTGCAGAGGGCCCTCCGGGTGACCTGAATCATGTGCGGAGAACCCATTTCACCCCCCTCCCCCCGCTCCCCCTCAAGCTTCCGCTGTATGAAGTGCTCTCTGAGAGCAGGCTGGAAAATGCAGACAAGACTTCGGTGCTCGGTTGTTGCAACAGAGGTTGTGAGTGGGACGAATTGCACCTCTGGGGCCAGGCCTGCGCTCCCGTCCTCTCCTCCAGGGCTGCTGGCCCAGGCAGGGCAGGTCTCTGAGTGTCTTCTGAACAGGCCTGCACCCCTGCCCCAGCCGCGCCCCCCTTGCAGCCCCCCCGGGTGCCCCCCTCCCCCTGCCCTGGGCCCTCCAGGGCGCCGTCACCGGCTCCCGCACCACACCACGGTGGCCTCCGGGTTGATTTTATTTTATTGAACGCGAGCTGTGTATTTTTTTAACTTAGAGTGACAAGAGTTGACAAAACCAGAAACAAGAACAGGTCTCAGCAGACGGCGCTGTCCGGTGCAGTTAATGACACGCAGGAAAGTGACACTCATCCTATTTAGCTCGTGTCTCTGATTTCGGAGAAGCTTCGCTGCCTGGAAAACAGACTGCAAATCAGTAAAGTGCACTGAGAGCCCCCAGGCAGCTGGGGCCCGTCGGGGGCAGGGGGAGGCGGTGGCAGGAAGTATGCTAACTACTCAAGGCCAAAATGGTCAGAAAAGCAGAGGCAAGAACACATGCTGAGGATGTGCGCCCCCCCCAGTCCCGGGGGCCGCGGAGAGAGCTCTGTGCCCTCGGGGAGGGGGAGACTCGGGCATCCCGGAGGCTCCCCCCACACCTCTCCCTGTTGGGAAGAGGTGTCCTAGGCCCCACACGGCTGCAGCCGGAGAGGTCACCCCGAGGGTGAGACCTGGGCTTGAGGGGGCACATCTGTGGATCAGCCCCAAGGAGGCCCCTCGTCCTCCCCGCTCAGGCAGCCCCGTGGGGCTCTCGCAGGCCGTCCCCACAGATCTGCGGATGGGGTCAGCAGGCTGCCAGGCTCCCAGACGTGGTCCTGGGTGGAGAGGGACGGGGTGCAGGAGGCGCCCGGGGCCCGGGGAGCCCAGGACACTTGGCACAAGGTCGTCAGCCAGCACACCCTGTGTGTGGGAAACAGCAGGGGGTATATGGTGGCCGCGTCTGGCCTCGGTCCCCAGGGTCGGGCAGGCAGAGCTTTTCACCCAGGACCCGGCCTCCAGCTGGACGGCCAAGGAGGGCAGGCGGTGTGACACTGGGCCACTCGGTCCCTGGGGCTGACCAGACCCCTGCGGTTTTCAGGGCCAGGAACTCGGAGCACTGGGGGCCGCGAGCAGCCAGTGGCAGAGCGGCTGTGGGCCTGGGGTCCTTCCCGGCTCCCCTCGGGGCCCAGCCTGGCCGTCCTGGAACACGAGGAGCAGCGCGCCCGGGGCCTCCAGGACCGTCCAAGCCCGTCTGGAGGAGGTTCTCCCGTGCGGTCCTGGCCTTGGGGGGCCACGCCTGGGGACAGAGAGATGGCGTCATGCGTGGGTCCCGGCCCCCACCCCCCCCCCGGCTTTATCCCTTCACCCTCCTGGTCCCGTCGTGTTCCCAGGAGCCACACACCCCCCCACGCTGCCACCCAAACCGTGGGGCTTGTGCCCCCGGACTGCTGAGGAGTCGTTGGTCAAGCCTGGGGTGGGGCAGCAGGGGACGCCAGGCCGTGCGCATGAAGCCCTCAGCTCCACAAGGGTTCTGGGCCCATTTCAGCACCGACTGTCTCCCCTGTGACCTGCCACCCGCTCCAGGGAAAGCCAGTTCCCCGCAGTCCCTACCCTGGGCCTCTTCTCCCCCTCGGTCCCCTGGGGGGCTCGAGCTGCCCTCCGCCACCCCGACCTGCCCAGGCCAGGTTTTCTGGAAGACTGGGAACAGAGTCAGCCCCACCACTTCTCATCTGTGTGACAAAGGCAAATCAAGCCTGCTTTTCCAATCACAAGGCGGGGAGAACAGCACTCCCTCAAAGTGATGCTACGAGGTCTAGTGTGGAGGTGACAGTCTCGTCCTTCCCCACGCCAGAACTGGACCGCTGGGCACCCCACCCCTCCGTGCCTCTGCCTGGAAGGCCCTTCCTGTCCTCCTGGACCAGGCCCTTCACCCAGCAGCTCCCCAGGCAGCCCTGGGGCCAGAGGCGCCCCTGGACAGGGATCTGAGTCTCTTGACAAGGCCAGAGAAAGGGCGGTCACCACCTACAATCACTGGTTCCTGAAAGACAGAAAGAGATGGAGACTTGACAGTGGCATCCTGGCCCGGAACACCCCCTTTCCCCAAGGGCTGCCTCCTCTCCAAGCCCCTCCTCCACCTGCCCGCCCCACCCCAGCCTGAGAGCTGCCCGCTGCTCAGGGGGATCCCAACTTCCCCAGGTCCTCTGGGTGCCCAGGGGCTGCTGGAGGAGGCACTGGCTGGCACCTGGCAGGCAGAGGTAGGGGCTGGAGGGAGCCGGGCTGCGATGGCAGAAGAGCCAGACTGTGGGGGCAGGGATAGGGCGGAGCAGCCTTCAGGTCTCCAAACGTCCAATGTCCAGCCCCGAGGATGCCTGGCCTCAGAGGGGGAGGGGAGCGGGAACAGGCCGAGAGCGGCCCCCCAGCCCCCTACACAGGGCAGGAGGCAGCTCTGCCAAGGGCTGGGAGGGAGCTGTCGAGACCCCGGGGGCCTGAGAAGGGGACTGACCAGGGGTTTGGCCAAGAACACAACCACCCTTCCGGTCTGGCCTCACAAGGGGGTGAAAGACGGCAGCATCTTTTCCTTCTAGAGCCTTCCCCGGCGCTTCCCCTAGCCCATTCTCTGGGGTTCAGGTGGCAGCCCAGGGGCCTCAAGGGAAATTGGCTGGGATGGACTGATCCTCTGAGATGCCCAGGCCACCGCCGCCCCCTCACCCGTCTCGGAATGAGGACCAGGGAGTCCTAGGCGCCCGTGGCCCCCCCACCTGGGCAGCTCAGGGGCTGGCTCCCTCGGATCCGTCCACTGTTCCTCCCAGCCACCAAGATGTCATAGCAAGCGCCCCCGCCGCCCAGGGCTCCAGCCTCTGGCCTCCTACCTTGCTGATCGGGGCCACTCAAGTCCCTGCTGCAGAATTTTTCCTTTCTGCTTCCCCCACCCCGGCCAACGTGAGGCAACAGGTCGGCCGCAGTCAAATGGTTTTTTTTTTCTCGAGCCCGACGGAAAGGACCCGTTTGGTGAGGTTCTGTGCAGTCGGCCATCGGCCGCGACGCGTGTGGGCGGGTCGGGGCCGGGCCGGGCTGGGTAGCTCGGTGGCCCGAGTCCTCCCGCCGAGGACTAGGGTGCGGGGGGCCCGGCCGCGCCGCCTCCTGCCCCCGCCGCGCGCTGGCCGCCGTCCTCCATGCCCGCGCCGGGTCCGTCTCGGCCGGGCGCGCGGGACCCTCTGGCCGGGGCTGCGGCGGCGCGGGCTCACTCGATCCGCACCTGCAGGCGGACGTTGAGCATCACCGAGGCCACCACGTAGAAGTAGGGGAAGTTCATGCGCAGCCGCCAGGCCAGATCGAAGAAGGTGATCAGCGTGCGCGTGAGCCCCCTGCAGAAGACGCCGTACGAGCCGCGGGCCGCCGCCGAGCGCGACAGCCGCACCGCCAGCCCTGACAGGGCCGCCGCCGCCGCCGCCGCGGACAGAGCAGCGGATGCCGCCATGGGCCCGGGCCCGCGCAGGCCCCGCCGACTGACCGGAGTGCGAGCGGCCGGGCAGGTGGACTAGAGGCCTGCAGTGCCCCGCCAGCCGCCGGCGCCCTCCCGCCCCGCCCGCCCTAGGTCACCTCTCCACTTGCTGCACCCGGGATACACCCTCTGTCACCGCCGCCGCCTCCGCCACCGCCCCTTCTTAGCAGCTCACGGAGAGCTCCGCCCACCGAAAACTCCGCCCCTCGCCTGCTGCCGGAGCGGCCCCGGCCATTATAGCCCCGCCCCTCTCTTGGCCACACCCCTCCCAGGCGCTCAGAGCGGCGGCCGCTGTGTTGGACCCGCCCACGGGACCGCCCCGTCTGCAAGCCCCTCCTCCTCCTCCTGGGCTCCCAAGGGCAGAGCTTGAGGGCCTGAGTGCAGTGGAAGGTGCTGCTCCCAGGGACTGCTTTTGCGGAGTGTCCTTGAGGGGAGCGGAGGGCCAGGGGGTCTAGACCGCTATACTGATTCTGTATTGAAGGCCCACTGGGAAGACTCCACCGGTTTACCTTATCCTCCTGCGCCACTGTCTCCTCAGAAAACCCTGCGGGCAACCCATTGCACCTTTCGTTAATTCACATTTCTCTGCTAACTCAGCAGTTTCCCCAAACTACAGGTGTATTGTTTTCCTGTCTGGTGTATTTGCTGGTCATGCATATTTCTTTATTGTTCAATTGCCCTGTTACCCCCGTTGCCTTTACCCCTCACATCATAGTTATTTCTAAATACTCAAGTTTATCTTTGCCCCAGATACTGCACAAGGTCTTCTCAATTTTCATTTGCCCTTGTTTATGGCTTTTTTCCCCCTTGCTGGTGGGCTTAAAAATCCTTCCCCGGTTTCATCTCATGTTTATTCTAATTTTTTAAATGTTTTATTTATTTCTGAGAGAGAGAGCGTGAGCGGGGGGTGCACATAATCCGAAGCAGGCTCCAGGCTCTGAGCTGGCTGTCAGCACAGAGCCCGACGCCGGGCTCGAACCCACGAACCGTGAGATCATGACCTGAGCCGAAGTCGGACGCTCCACCAACTGAGCCACCCAGGAGCCCCATCTCATCTTTATTCTAAGACACATCCAACCCAAACTCGACCACTATTGAAAAATCAAGCTTCATTATAGTCATGACTTTTGAAAAGCTGTCTGCAAAAAGGAGAGTCACCATGACCTCATCCCAGTTTTCACAAGAAGGGCTGGCCTGAGTATTTAAGCTCTGTGAAAATGCCTATTCATTGTCACAGTGAACATGTGTGGCATCTCTCTAATGAAGGAACTCAGCAGAATTACATACACTTTTTGAGCAATTGGCATACCTACATGGTCATGGGGGAAAAAAAGAATTTCAGAAACACTAGGTTATTGTGTGGCATCGTGACTTTATCTACAACATAACCATGCACAGGTATGAATGCATTAAAAAATCCTAGAGCAGATAGATCGAATTACTCAACATTGTTTATCTATGGTTAAGGCAGTAGGAAGACATCATTCTTACTCTCCGTATACATATGTATATCTATTTGTATATCTCTAAGTATTATTTGTGTAATACAATGAAAAAAGAAGGGCCACCGAAATACAGTCTTAAGCCACATAGAAACCCTTTTGTTTCAGACTGAATCCAGCCTCATTCACTTCCACAGCTTATTTCCTCTAATCATTTTTGAAACCCCTCCTTGGCTTCATCTCATTTGTTTTTTTAATTTTACTTTTTTGTTTTAAAGAGAGAGATAGAGCTCAAGCAGGGGCAGGGACAGAAAGAATCTCAAGCAGGCTCCACGCTCAGTGCTGAGCCTGAATGGGATCATGACCTGAGCCAAAACCAAAGTCCCACAGTAACCAAATGAACCACTCAGGTGCCCCGTCATCACATTTGTTTTTAATCTTTTATTTTGAAATAATTATAGACTCACAGAAAGTTGCAGAAATAGTACGAAAAAACCTTGTGCCTTTCACCCAACTTGCTCAATGGTTGTGTTTTCTATAGATGCAGTGTAATATCAAAATCAGGAAATCGACATTGGTACATTACTCTTATTTAGACTACAGGCCTAATCAGCTTTCACCATTTTCCTGACCTGCTTTAATTTGTGTGTGTGTGTGTGTGTGTGTGTGTGTGTGTGTGTGTGTGTGTGTACATGTATTGATCTAGCCATTTTATCACATGTCAGGATTCCTGTAACACCATTACAATCAAGATACAAAAATATTCTGTCACCGCAAAAGACCTCCTTTGTGCTACCTCTTTGTACTCACTGAGTCCCCTGTACTTATTTTGTTAGAGTTATAGCTATTTCATTTTATTTGGAGTGGCTGTGAGTGGTACTATGTGTTTAATTTTGGTTTCCACGTGTTCATTGTTAGTATATAGAACTGCAGTTGAATTTTTAATTAAGTTCTTTTATTTTGGAGGTGCCTGGGTGGCTCAGTCGGTTGAGCGTCCGACTTCGGCTCAGGTCATGATCTCAGTTTGTGGGTTCAAGCCCTGCATTGGACTCTGTGCTGACAGCTTGGAGCCTGGAGCTTGCTTCCAATTCTGTGTCTCCCTCTTTCTCTGCCCCTCCCTTGCTCATGCTCTGTCTCTGTCTGTCTCAAAAATAAATAAACTATAAAAAAATTTAAATTCTTTTATTTTGAGATAGTCGTAGCTTTAACATTCGGTTGTAAGAAAAAACACAGAGAGATCCTATGGACCTTTCACGGAGTTTCACACAGTATTGCATCTCTCAAATCTATAGTACGGTACCAAAACCAGGATATTGACACACCTATCTATCTTGTTCAGATTTCCCCCAATTTACTTGTTCTTGTGTGTGTGTGTATATTTAGCTCTATGCAATCTTATCAGCTGTGTAGGTTCATGCATCTTCCATATAGTCAAGAAATAGTTTCTTCACCATAAGGAATCCCTCCTTTGCCCTTTTCTGAACACACCCACTTCCGTGCCCCTCTTTCAAGACCTGGCAACCACTAATCTGTGTTGTCCATTTTTGTTCAAGAAGGTTATACAAATTAAACCATACACTGTGTATCTTTTGGGGATTAGCTTTTTTTTTTTTTTTTTTTAAGCAGCATCAGTCTCCTGAGAGTCAGCCAGCTGTGGGAAATGTCAATAGTCACTTCTTTTTATTGCCAAGTAGTATTCTGTGGTACAGTCACAACATAGTTTGTGTGCCATTCACCCATAAAGGACATCAGGGTTGTTTCCAGCTTTGCTATTAGGAAGAAAGCTACTGTGAATATCGGTTTACAGGTTATTATGGGAACCAAATTTTTTTTTCTGAGATAAATGCCCCAAAGTTCGATTGCTTGGTTATATGGCAAGTGTATGTTTAGTTTCGGGATCCTGCCAAACATTTTTCCAGAGTGGCTGTGACATCGTACATTCCCATCAGCAATTTAGGAATACATCCAGTTTCTCTGCATTCTCAATTAGCACTGGGTGTTGTCACTGTTTTTTCTTTTTGCCATTCTGATGGAGTGATCTTTCATTGTGATTTTAAAGTTTATTTATTTATTTTTGAGATAGGGGAGGGGCAGAGAGAGAGCGCATAGAGAGAGAGAATCCCAAGCAGGTTCCACACTGTCAGCGCCAAGCCCAACGTGGGACTCAATCCCATGGCCCTAGGATCATGACCTGAGATGAAATCAAGAGTCAGATGCTTAACCACTACCAGAAACCACCCATGCACCCCTCATTGTGGTTTTAGTTTGTATTCCCCTAATAGCTAATGATGGCAAAAATCTTCTAATGTGCCTATTTTCTATATGTATATCCTCTTCCATGAAATGGCTTTTGTCATTTTCTAATTGAGCTGTTTGGTTTTTATTATTAAGTTTTGTGAGTTTCTTATATATTGTACATATGACAAACACATGATTTGCAAATATTTCCCTCCCAGTCTGCAGGTTTGTCTTTTCATTCTGCTTTCTTGCAGATAAATTTTTAAATTTTGATGAGATCCAGTTGATTTATGGATTGTCGCTTTGGGATCAAATGTTAAGAACTTTTTTTTTTTTTTTAAGCAGGACTTAGGTCCCAAAGATTTTCTCCTGTGTTACTTTGTAAAACATGAGTTTTATTTCACATTTAAATCTGTGGTCTGAGTTAATATTTGTGTAAGGTTTGGAAGTTTAGGTCCAGGTCCGATTTTTGACACGAATGCCCAATTGCTAGAGCACAGTTTGATGGGAAGGCTATCCTTCCTTCACTGAATTTCTCTCTCATCTTTGTCAAAAATCAGGTGAGCATATTTCTGTGGATTGCCTCATATTCTGGCGCTTTAGCTTATGTGTTTATCCTTTCTTTAGTGCCATACTATCTTGGTTACTGTAATTAGTTTGTGTTAATTGTGTTAATATCAGGTAGAGTAATTCTTCCCACTTTATTTTTTTTCAACATGTCTTTAGCAATTCTAAGGCTTGTGTTTGTCCATATAGATTTTTCTATGGGTTCAAAATAGTGTGAAACTTACAGACCAATTTGGGGGGGCAACTGACATCATTTCTGTTTTTAGTCTTCCAATCCATGAACACAGTGTGTCTCTTTATTTATTTATTTATTTACTTACTTACTTACTTATATCTTGATTTATTTTATAAAAATTTGTGTAACTTTCTGCATTTGATCCTGTACATGTTTAACATGTATTCCTTTTCTTTAAAGCAATTTGAAATGATACTGTGTTTTTCGTTTTGGTGTCATCACTGTGTAGAAATTGTGTAGAATTAATTAGAATTATGTTGTTTGTTTTCCACATGTTTGGATATTTTCTGGTTAATTTTCTGTTATTAATTTCTAGTCTGATCTCATTGTGATCAGAAATCTAACTCGGTATGCTTTCAATTCTCTTACATATTTTTAGATTTATTTTATGATTCTAGGAAGAGCATTACTCTGGAGTGTTTCTAGAGGAAGCCAGTGTGGGTGATAAAAGAGCTGGATCCTGGGCGCCTAGGTGGCTCAGTCAGATGGGCATCCAACTCTTGATTGCAGCTCAGGTCATGATCTTGCAGTCATGAGATGGAGCCCTGGGACAGGCTCCATGCTGGGTGTGGAGCCTGCTTGGGATTCTCTCTCTCTCCCTCTCTCTCTGCCCCTCCCCTGCTCATGCACTCTTTCTCTCTCTCACTCTCTCAAAATAAATAAATAAACATTTTAAAAAAGAACTGGACCCATGTCTTATGATGAATGATCGAAAGAAACATTTATAGTTCAGAGAACAAGACTTATAAAGGAGATGTGACAATTCCTTCAAATACTTGAAGGTCTACCATACTTAAAATGGATTAAACTACTGCTTTACTATTCCAGGGTTTAGAATTTAGGCCAATGAGCTGAAACTATCCTTGGCCAACATAAGGAATGGACAGCCTCAACAAGTGATAAGGCTCCCATCATTTTAAGTACCTAGAACCACCTGGAAATTACTTACTGGCTGGAGATATTGTTAAATTAAGTTTTCCATGATGGAGCCATTAAACTTCAGTGGCCTGAGTGATCCTTTACAATTCCAGTCTCCTGTGCTTCCAAGTTTGCTCATGTTTCTGTTCATTATAAAATTAAGTAATTTTATTTTGTAATTTATTTGGAAACCTATGTTTTGTACAAGAAGCATAAAACTATGCTTAAACGTGAACAGATATTTAAAAGAATGTAAAATTTGAAGTAAAGTTCTTATAGAGAGCTTAAAATTGGGTGATGTTTGTACAAAAATCTATCTTCCTAATTTCTTTTGATTTACATTTACATTTAAAGTAATTATTGATACATTAGCACAGAAGTCTGCCATTTTATTCTTTGTTTTTTGTTTGTTTTGCTTCTCATTCCTCTTTCTCTTTTGTTTTCCTGTAGGATACTTGAGCATTTTTCAGGAATTCCATTTTTATTTACTCTCTGTAAAGCTCTCTCTGTAAAGCTTTATGTCACTTTTGCTTTATTATATTTATAGTTTTAATGTTTATTTCATAGTTTTTTCAGTGCAATATACATGTGTCCATATTATAATTACTGATATCAGCACTTAAACCCATCAAGTGAAGTAGAGAAACTTTACTTCCATTTAGGCCCCATTATCCTCCTTCCCTTTAAATATAAATAACTTAAATATTTCCTCTATGTATATTGAACCCACATCAGATGATATTATAGTTTTTGCTTCAACCATAAAATAAGACCTTAAAAACTCACGAGGAGACAGTTTTTCTATCCTATTTACTGCTACTTTTTCTCACTCCGTCGGTCTGTCTTCTTGCCTGGAGTCCCATCCTCCTTATGTTATTTCCTTTGTGGTTTTAGGGGACTCCCTGTAACCATTCTTTAAGGGGAGGTCTGCTGGCAACCAATTCGGTTAGATTTCCTTCATCTGAGAATGTCCTCTTTTTTTTGCCTCTTTCCTGAAGGCTTATTTGCTGGATATAGAACTGGCAGTTGACATTGGGTGGGAAAGCAGAGGGCCAACTAGTCTGCCTGTGGTCAGAGGGGGGTCAGAATGGGGGGCCCGTGGGTCAGCTCCCCACCCACCCTGCTGAAACTCCTCTGAGTGAGGCACTTTGACTGAAGGAAGGGGAGCGTTGTCCAAAAGGCGTCCTATTCTGTTAGACCACCCGTTTTCTCGGCCTTGGGCCAGAGGGAGCGAGCTTTCCTTGGAGCTTTTCTTTGTTGGCAATTCTGAGTTTCAGACTTCTCCAGTGCCACAGTGGGGATAAGGGGCAGGCAAGGAGCAACCCGGGAAACTCATTCCCATGTCTCCTCAAGGCCCAAGGTCCCCAGGCAGCCTTCCTTCCACCATTTAGAGGTTTCTGAGGTGTAATAAACACACAATAAAATGCAACACTATTAAGTACACATTTTGAGGAGTTCTATTAAAGTTACACGTCTGTGCAGCCATCACCACTATCAAGATATAGAACATTCCATCATAACAAAGTTCTTTGGTGCCTCTCGGAGCCACTCCTTCCCTCCACACCCATCTGCAGGACACCCCTAATCTGTTTTCTGTCATTACAGATTTGTTTTTGGTATTCATTCCCTTGGGCAAGCCACAGCCCTGAACACAGGCTGGACTCAAGGACTCATATTTAATAGTAACACTTACTAGTGTGGGTCTTCTTAATTTTGGCCATCCTACTGGGTGTCTACTGCTATTTCACGGTGGTCTTCTTTTGCATTTCCCTGATGACTAATGACACTAAGTATCTTTTCATATGCTTGTTTGCCATTCAATATCTATTTTCTTCTTAAGTGCCCATCCAAATCTTTTACTTCCGTTTTTTTTTTTTTTCATTTGTATTTTATGTTAGAGAGAGAAGACATGTAAGCAGAGGAGAGGGACGGGGGCGAGAAGAGAATCTTTTTTTTCAAAATTTTATTTAAAGTTTAGTCAACATAGTATGAAATTGGTTTCAGGAGTAGAATTTAGGGATTCATCATTTACATATAACACCCTGTGCTCATCATAACAAGGGCCCTCCTTAATACCCATCACCTGTTTAACCCATCCCCCCAGCCCCCCTCAGTGTGTTTTCTGTCATTAAGAGTGTCGAGAGAGAGAGAATCTTAATCAGACTCCAGGCTCAGCACAGAGCCCAACAGTGGGCTCAATCCCATGACTCTAGGATCATGACCTGAGCTAAAATAAAGAGATGGATGTTCAACCAATGGAGCCACCTAGGCACCCCTCTTCTGCCCACTTTTAAAAACTAGGTTGTTGGGTTGCCTGGGTGGCTCCGTCGGTTGAGCGTCCAACTTCGGCTCAGGTCATGATCTCACGGTCTGTGGGTTTGAGCTCCATGTCGGGCTCTGTGCTGACAGCCAGCTCAGAGCCTGGAGCCTGTTTCACAGTCTGTGTCTCCCTCTCTCTCTGACCCTCTCCTGCTCACGCTCTCTCTCTCTCTCTCTCTCTCTCTCTCCCTTTCTCTCTCAGAAATAAATAAAAACATCAAAAAATTTTTTAAAAATAGGTTGTAAGGGTACCTGGCTGGCTCGGTCTGAAGACCAAGAATTTTTGCAATATACTTGTTATGAGCACACAATGAAGGCATGCACATGACTTGTGTTTCCACAGCATCTGTTTATTCGGTCATCAAGCAAGATTAACATAATTATAAGGCAGATTCAGGATTCCCAACTCAATGACATTTCCCCATGTGTTTAACTTGGCTTCTTAGATGTCACACGAAGCAAAGCACAAGACGAGCTATTCAACAAACAAGATAGAACAGAGGGTAGGAAGTTAACAAACCAAACTCGAAATCGGTCTGCAGGCACACAGTTGAGATAAGGCCTCAGTCTGGTCCAGTCAGCTCTCTGCTTATTATGTATAAATTATTATGTTAAAGCAGTGATGGATCTCAAGTCTGTTCAAGGACCGATCAGGCAGAGCCTTGGGTAGCAGCTGCCCTTTGAAGTGGTCAGACATAGAGACGTCAGGGTCTGAGGAATCTGACAGCTTCCTGCAAAAAATCCTCTTTAAAGGTATTTAATCAGGCTCAGGCCTCTGCAGACCTCCTCTGTTTCTGCTGGTTATCAGTTCTGAGTGTCTCATCAGCTGGCACTGGTCTCTGCGATATCTGGTCTTAGCTGCCATGCCCTTGGCTATTACGTCATCCCGTGACACAGGCTCCTGCTTGACATGAGTGACTCCATCTTGCTCTCCACAATTTCAGAGACCGGAAGGTTTTAATGCTGATAATGTTTATTTAATCAGTGTTCTCTTTATGGTTTATGTTTTTGGGTCCCGTGTAAGCAATCTGTGCCTGTCCCAAAGTTACCAAGATCTGCTACAATGCTTGATTTTAGAAGTCTTATAGTCTATTTTTTTTTATGTTTACTTTATTTTTGAGAGAGAGACAGACCACGAGTGGAGGAGGGGCAGAGAGAGAAGGAGCCACAGAATCCAAAGCAGGTTCCAGGCTCTGAGTTGTCAGCACAGAGCCTGGTGTGAGGCTCAAACTCACCAACCGTGAGATCATGACCTGAGCCGAAGTTGGATGCTTAACCGACTGAGCCACCCGGGTGCCCCAGAAGTTTTATATTCTTTGTGTTTCACTTTGATTTGTTACCCATTTTAGAATAATTTTAGTCTTCTGCCAGAAGTGTCTGTGCACAGGGAGAGAACTTTCCTGCTCTGGCTGAACAAAAAAAAATTTTTGTGTCTGGCACGTGATGACACACAATGTCCATTTCATTTATCAGGCACCATTACTGAGGTATAATTGACAGTAGTATATGGAACATATTTAAAGTGTATAATTAAATAAGTGCTGTCATATGTACATCCTCTTGAAACCACCACTGAGCTCAAGTGAATACATCCATCACCCTCGGGTCTCCTCACACCCCTTTGTAATTTCTTCCACCCATGCTTTCCTACTTCTCACACCTAAGCAACCACTGAGGTACTTCCGACCATGATAGATTCACAGGAGGAAGGGCCACTCACCAGGAGCTACAATTGTGGAGGGACATAGCCATTGCCAGAGACACAATGACAAGTCAGGGTTGTGGCAGGGAATCAGAACCTTGGCCTCTCTCCCATCCTTGGATTTCATGAAGTTTCTTACTTTGGCGAAACCCAACTACCAGTGCGAGGGCAAAGGAGGTCAAATAATGCAGCATGAGGTGTAGCCTTCTAGGGCACATGGCATATAGAGATAGTCATATGTACAATAGCATGTCCATTAGGCATCTTTTTCAGGAACTGCTGATGGAAAAAGTCCAGCGCTGGTCAGTCTATGGGCTTGTCACGTGAAGAGAGCAGGAGCGGAGCTGTCAAGATCAGCCAGACAAGTAAGTGCATCTCTATGTAGGAGGTAAGGGGTGTTGGGCAGAGGGCAGCCCCTCGCTCCTGTGCCATGATTAAAGATGGTGTTGATGAGGGCACCTGGGTGGCTCAGTCGGTTAAGTGTCTGACTTCGGCTCAGGTCATGATCTCACAGTTTGTGGGTTCGAGCCCTGTGTCAGGCTCTGTGCTGACAGCTCAGAGCCTGGAGCCTGTTTCGGATTCTGTGTCTCCCTCTCTCTCTGATCCTCTCCTGCTCACGCTGTCTCTCTCTCTCTCTCTCTCTCTGCCCCTGCCCCACTCATGCTCACAGGCATGCACACACACTCTCTCTCTCAAAATAAAACAAAATAAGCCTAAATCTGACCTTTTAAGCACGAAAGTTTGATCTTTATTTTTATACTTTTTTTTTTTTTCCTGAAAGCCTCGCCTAAGCAGGAAGCAGCAGGAAGATGGGCTGGATAGGACTGTGGGAGCGCTACTCAGGTGCCTTTGTTTCAGGGGTGAGAACATGGATCTGAATGTTCTGTGAAGATGGCTCTGTGTAGGAAAAAGGGAAAAGATGAGACCCGTGGACCAAATGGAGAGCAGGCAGCGGTGGTCTGCCAGTCTTTTCCCTCAGTGGTAGAGCCGGTATGTGGTAGGGGTCTTGGAGGCATAGACCAAGAAAGTAATAAATACACCAGCATTACTCTGCATCTTTGCCTTTGGTATATGGTCCACTTTCTTTCTTTGCAGACATTGCTGGAACCATAAACCATTGCTCATTCACAAGTCTCCAGTATTTGAGCCTGGGAACCCCTTGGCTCATTCCCACAAAATCTCAGCTTCAAGCCTGGGTTTCCTCAGCCACAAAATGGTAAACATGCTTTGCTATGAGGAATGTTGTGGGGATCAAGAGAGATTATCTTCACAAAGTGCCCGGCACGCAGGAGATAGGCAAGGAATGAGTAGGCCAGATGGATAATCCATAGTGTGGGAGAGAACATCATGGAGCTTGGTTCAGCATTTCTTCCTACGTGGCCATATTCCCACTCCCCACCTCCCACCCCTCCTCCTCATCCAGGCTCTTTAGACTGGATCATCATTTCCTTTAGTTGTTTGTCTTTTTTCCCAGGGACACCAAGTTTCCTCAGGGATTAAATGGGCTTCTCTTTGGAAACCACACTTCTGTAATCTTACTCTGTAATCTTAGTCTGAAACAAGACATGGCCCAGGACCCCCGGCTCTTCCTTGCTCTGAGCCATGTTCTGCCCTGGTCACCTTGGACACTTTGTACGGAGGCTGACGGGACTCACCACCCGGCATCTGGGAGGTCTGACCTGGATGTGAATACAGTGCTTGCCGAGGGTGCCTGTTAATTGGCAGTGGCAGAAAGCTTCCTGCCCTTTCTCTTCTTACATAAAATCACTTCTTTTCTGGGCAGTAATTAAATCACTGAAGATCAGGCGAAGACTTGACAATTTGAGAATAAGGTGTGTGTGTGGGGGGGGGTGGAGATGACCAAATACAAATATGAACTATTAGAAAATGTTCCCAAAGCAACTTTTGAAAAAAAATTATGTTTATTTTTGAGAGAGAGACACAGTGTGAGCAGGGGAGTGGCAGAGAGAGAGAGACAGAGAGGAAAACACAGAATCCAAATCAGGTTCCTACAGCATTCCTGTTAAACAGGCCAATACAGGTACCCAAGCAGCAACAGTCCTTTTGAAAGAGGCACTAGCTTGTTGGAAGTGACCATTTTGATGGCGGTGCTGGCTGTGGAGGTGATGGTAATGAGCACACAGCCAGAGCGCCCAACGACTTAGAGCCTAACTAGGACCAGGAACTGTGCTCAGCTCTTCATCTGTCTCATTTAATCTTCTCAAACACCCTATGGGATAAGTAACTACTCTTACCTCCATTTTCACAGATGAGATTGATTATTCCAGCGTCCTTCATCATAGCAGATGCTGCAGCTTGTTTCAGTCACCATCTGCATGCTAGTTGTCACACACCAAAACTTTTGCTTCTCTGGTAGCCATTGTGTGGCCCGTAGCCTCACATGGAATCTTAAAATTATTCCAGCAGCCATCCTTATGCTCTTGGGCTACACTGAACCTTCACCTTATTGCCGCCTCTCTCCCCATGTTTGCTATTTCACACCGAAGTTTTATTATTTAGGAGGGTTTTTTTTTTTTACATTTTTTTACATTTCTTTTTTGAGAGGCCAGGCTGGGTGGGAGGGCAGAGGGAGACACAGACTCAGAAGCAGGCTCCAGGCTCTGAGCTGTCAGCACAGAGCCCCACGTGGGGCTTAAACTCACACACGGTGAGATCATGACTGGAGCCAACGTCGGTCACTCAGCCGACTGAGCCACCCAGGTGCCCCGTTAAGAGTCTTATTCAGGAGTCAGTACTATGCTGGTTGTCTCACCCCGAAACCACCTTATGGCGACAGTCATCTTTGTTTCTGGCCCACACCACCATGTGACCCTTTGAAGTAGCTGTCCTCATACCTTTTGTCCCATGCTGAATAATTTTTTGTATGTCTTTTTCAAGTTCTTTCATAAGCTTTCTATAGTTTTCAGTGTATAGGTTTTTTACCTCTTCGGTTAAGTTGATCCCTAGGTATTTTATGGTTTTTGGTGCAATTGTAAACGGGATTGATTTCTTGATTTCTCTTTCTTCTGCTTCATTATTAGATGATGGGCATGGAGCAGGGCACTTGTGGGGATGAGCACTGGGTGTTATAGGGAACCAACTTGACAATAAACTATTAAAAAAAAAGACATGCAACCGCTTTCTGTACATTGATTTTATGTTCTGCAACTTTGCTGAATTCATGGATCAGTTCTAGCAATTTTTTGGTGGAGTCTTCTGGGTTATCCACATAGTGGATCATGTCATCTGCAAA